>PVIY010041731.1:0-21454 GCA_004026745.1 Myrmecophaga tridactyla | reverse complement strand
GGGCTGTGCTACGTTGCGTTCTCTCATTTAAGCACCAGCCAATTAAGCCAAACGTCACTCATTGCAGCAGACATGCCTCCTAGCTGACTGCAGATGTAATTGGCAACAGATGAGGTTCATGTACCGTTGGCTTATGTCCGCAGCAACAAGACTAGGTATGCTCACCTGGCCAAGTTGACAACTGAATCTAACTAACACATGGTTGTTACATTGAACTTGAAAGGATGCTGTTTATACTTGATACTAAAAATTTCCCATCTCATTGTCACAATTAATTGTTCAATGTAGAAGAAATTGATTCTTAATCTACATGCATGCTTTAGCTCTCCTAAAAGACAAAATAGTACCTACTTTATACCTATACTTCTGCAGTTAATTGAACTTAATTTTCAACACTGGTAGTTTTGGTTAACTTTTCCATTCTGTTTAAGGTGAACTCCAGAGTCAAAGAGATTGTTGGGTTTCTGTAAGAAGCTGCTCGGTTTGTTTTATTCTTTTCATATAAGTCTCTATTCAAAAATATTGAATAACTACTTAGCCACTGTTATGATCAGGTTCATGTGTCAACTAGGCCAAGTGGTGGTACCTGTTTGTCTGGTTGGGCAAGTGCTGGTCTGTCTGTTGCAATGAGGACATTTCATAGAATTAGATCATGATCACATCAGCTGCATCCACAGCTGATTCCATTTGTAATTAGCCAAGAGGAGAGTCTTCTGCAATGAGTGATGCTCAGTCTAATCACGGGAAGCCTTTTAAGGAGGATTCAGAAGAGACAGGCTCTTTTCCTGCTTTGGCTGAGAGCCTCTCCTGTGGAGTTCATCCAGACCCTCCATCAGAATCATCAGCTTCACAGCCTGCCCTGCAGATTTTGGACTCTGCGTTCCTGTGGTCACGTGAGACACTCTTCTAAACTTTGTATTTGCGAGTGTTTCCTGTTGATTCTGTTTCTCTAGGGAACCCTAGCTAATACAGCCACCTTTTTGTTATTTGGGAATCATCCATGTTTGATGTAATAATGACAACTGTCATAAGAGAGTCTTTACCTTTAACAGTGATTGATTTCTGCAAGGAAAGTAGAAATCAATCGTCCATTAAGAATATAGGTACCCACAGTTTAGTATCTACTTGCACTGTCTTAGCTTTGCAGATAATTTACCATTTTTAATTTTCTTGCAAAGATTGTAATAGGTAAGTACTCTATAGGTTTTTACAAATCTACTCTGAATGTGCTTACTGTTAATGTTGGATGAAAATTCATTTTTGTTAAAATACATATATAAACTAGTAAGTTAGGAAATTTAATTGTGCTTCATATTCCCTTAGGGTAATGGGGGAATATATAATTCATTTATTGTAAATATTTAAAGTAAAGCTTTACCACATAAAGGGGGAGCTTTATATATCTGGAAAATACATTGAGAAGAAGCCTCATTCCTTAAATATTGCTTAAGATAACAATGCTATGTGAATCTGTAGGTTGCAAGAGATTTTAAGAGCATTTAGTCTAGTTCCTTTATTTTATAGATAGAAATCTTGAGGCTTAGAGGATTGTATGGTCTGCCTAGGGATTCATGGCTAATCTGACCAAATTTTGGATGAAAGATAAATTTCCAAGCCTATTATTCCATAACTATGGGTTTGTGAAAATGCTAAAATAATTGGGTGGCTTATGTTGGCTCAATCTGCCAATATTTTTAACATTAGATTTTACTTTTCCTGCCACAATGAACTGTTTTATAATCCTGTGAATCAAAGTAATCTTTATTTTCTAAATGAGACATTGTACAACTGAAGATGATTTACTTATGAAGTATCCTCTCCCCTCCCCCCACAAAAAATCTAAAACTTTGCCCTCTTTATTTGAGCACTAGTAAATGATGCCTTAAAAGGAACACCAAAAATGAAATATTTTCCTTTAGTGTCTTTGTAATGTTTAACTGCTTTTTCACTTTACTGTTATGGTAGTGGGCTGAAAATTACATGAAGCAATATTTTGTGGGATTTTTCTCCTGGCTGTTTTTAAATTATTGTGCTCTTTGAAAAGTTTTAATTCTTCAACAAGTTATTATATTCACCAGTATCTGATGAATGCAGAGTAGATATAAAAATGGATTGAAGTTTGAGGAATGGCTACTTTGCGAATGGTTACTTGCGATAACCTGAGCAGCTAATTAACGTGACAAGATTTTTTAGAAAGGGATAGAAAAATTTTCTGCCCTATCATCACGATATTGTCTCATACATAAAAGTCATCATTTTCTAGCACTGTGAAATTTTTACATGAAGATGTTGAAATGGAAGTATGCTATAATATTTTATAAAATTTTGCTATATGGCAATATTCTGAAAATATGGGAGGACTCAATTTGGTTTGACAATACTGGATAAAATGTTTACTAGGATCTGCTGGGAAATAAATTTCTGTCTTTCCATGAAGTTTCTGGAAGTGAGTCTCTCTTACTCTCTCCATTGATGGGAAGAAAGAAGTATGTAGTCCCTGAAGTTTTAACTGAAAGGAGAGGTGGTTTTAGGATGATGTAACACAACTGAAGATAAAGCAAAATGATGCAGAAAATCCTGTGACTCTGAAATTGCCTCCAACACAAATCAACCCAACATGTTATCCCCATTTTATTTCTTTTATAGGCCAATTAATACCCTTTATTTTTTAAGGCACTTTGAGCTGAGATATCTGTTGCTTATAAATGAATGGCAATTCTATGGCAGACCATTTTTAAATCAAAATTTGTTCCATATATTGTTATTATTGCTGCTGCACTTTTCTACGCATCATGCAATGATATAAATTGTAAAGTCTGAAGCTATAAAAGTATATTCATTTACAAGTCAAACAAATAAATAACCTCTAGGTATGAAAATGTCCTCAACAGGATTATTATGAAATTCTTTGAAGGGTATGACAAAAATAAATATTAATGCCTTTTAATAGCTTTATAGTTTATACTATTGTTATATGGTGTCAAGACTGGTTTTAAAGGTGAGAGCAGATAAAGTTACTCAAGAGAATAAATCTAAATCCACACCTATTCTAAAGTACTTCTCTAACTATATTCATTTGTATCCTACTTACTTTCTTAGGGGATGAATATTTTCTCTGGAGATAAAGTAGTGTGGAAAGGTTTGTCAAACATTCTTTGTAGAAATCTTGGCTACCCATATATGAATTTTACAGAATAGTTGGAAAAAAATTAATAGATATGAACAGTCTAGGTTAACTTATTCAGTCATCCTTTTTGAGGTCATGTACCTCTACCTATCATTTAGAAAGCAATGTATCAGACTGATTATCAATTTTGATAGGAAATTTATGGGCCTAGTTGCAGCTTGGAACAGGTGGTATTTCAGAGACTCCAATTCTACCTCATCACTTGGTTGATAAACACTCTTTTCACTGAAATAAGAATATTGTATATGTTTTCACAGGTGTACCCTCAGGACATGGTAGTAAATAATACCAAATAGGCAGAGTAGCAGAGGTCTGATTTGTTTTTTGTTTTGTTTTATTCCTACTACTTTTGATGTTCTCCTTACTAATGTGACACCTAGGATAAGCATTTGTGAATTCTCTGTGTCTTCTCTCTCCTTTTCCTACTTAATTATCAGCTCCCAATCCCCTTCAGCTACTTTCAGGCAGTGATTGATGCAGTTGTGGCTCATCATTAAGACTAAGCTGTGCTAATGCTACAGTTTTGACGTGTTTGCCATTGCTGGGTTGTTGGTGGTCATGATGGTGGCACTTTCAAGGTAGTTGTTTACATGCATTATTGAGCATTCTTCTTGGAGGTGCAATAAGAGAAAATTGAAACACAAAGTCTATGGATAAGACCCCAACAAATGTATGGGTTGGAGCACAGAATATGTATTTTTAAAAAATGTCCTTTAACTATGACAGATGTATTTATGAGTAAATTCTAGAATGGGATACTAAAAATGAAATCAAGAAAATCAAATACGCTATTGTTGTACCTTGTTTGGGAGAAAAATGATAGTATAACGTGTCAATAACAGCAGATGTCTATAGCTTCCGCTATGGAAAGGAAGTATGCTAAGCCTTTGTCTAATGATCAGAAGAACATTTGTGGCTCCATAAGTGAAGATCATTTGCACCCTCAACATAGACATAAGTAGACACTGGACATCAGCAGTCTTGGTGCAGGCATTCACAGGACTCATCAGCAGTAATGGCATCTCTGATTCACACCAGCAGGGGCATTTTGAAGACATTAGAAACTTAATGTATAGTTTCATGCAGGAATGTGGGGAGGAAAGGAAGAAATGGTAGATACTGCAAAGGGGTTGTAAGGATTCTGCTTTTGAAAACATGTGAAACAACCTCTAGGGATTCACAGATTTCATGTGCAGAGGGTAAAGTGAGATAGCTATATTTATTAATAGTCTGTGAAATATCTAATATACTAGGCACTAGGCTAAATTCTTAACATTTAATATTCCAGTAATCTTATGAGGTAGGTATTCAGATTAGTTTTCCATTTTGTAGATGACAAGAACAGAGAAATTAAGTACTTTGCCCCAGATCATTCAGTGTGTGGCAGGGTTAGGATTTGAAGCAACACTGTCTGACTCAAATTTTTTTAGATTGTGCTTTTTAAAGCAATTGGAATTCCTATAACTTGCATAACTGCTACTTTCATACTGTAACCAGTGCTCTGCTGACAGTAATGTCAGCCAAGCCCCATTCTAGGTTCAGGGGTCCTGCTGCTAAAAGAATTTAGACAAAGGAGAGGGTCAGTAGGAGTAAGTAGTAAAGTTTATTAAAGAAAAAGAGAGTATACGTTAAAGAGTTTAACTTGGATGTGTCCAAGAGAAGAACATGCGCTGAGTGGAGTTGGTTAGCTTGTTTTACAGGAAAGTTTCCTTGGTGGCAGTTTTCCATAAGAACTTTTGAATACCAGGTGTCTTCTTTGTGGAGGTTCTCACGGTGACCTTTGGACATTAGGGGCTTACATGGCTTGTATTAAGCAGGTACCTACAAGGCTAGCATTGTTTCACAAAGAAATAGCCATTGATGCTTGTGGCCAGCCCCTTACGAATCTACAGTTTGTCTTTAGGTAGATGTTTAACAATCTTTACAACCCCAGACTTTTGTTATTAACTAAGAGTCTGTTTTGGCCCCATAGTTTTTCAAGCTTTTGTGGTTTGGTGAGGTTTTGATGGTTTTGAGAAGTTTGGGGCTTTAGGGAAAACTTTTGTCCCATGCAGTTCGCAGTTGAAGTTTGCAGTTTGCATTAATTCTTTTGCTAGATAAGAAACAAGGTGCTTGCAGTTGTCCATTAACTCCATGTAAGTACCCTGTTATTGCAGCACCATTTGTTGAATTTTTGCTTCTTTGTCTGTTTTTTGTTTGTTTGTTTTTGGGAAGTGCATGAACCGGGATCCAAACCAGTCTCCCACATGGCAGGCAAGAATTCTACCACTGAACTACCCTTGTACCCCCTCCATTAACTGTTTTAAGATCTGGATAGGAAACCAGAGACCTACAGTTTTCCTGTTTTATCTTGCTTCAATATGAGTTGTTTGCCTCAAGGAAAAGGTGGATTTTGAAAATCAGGTTTATTTAATGGGTTCACAATAAAAGTTTGGTGAATTAAGGAACGAATATACCTTGAGCCTGTGAGTAAAATATTGCCATTACTTTTATTTCACCAGGCAACATTGTGTAGCTACGCCTTGGAGATCTGAGAATAGCTTCCTTCTTTCCCTGCGGTTTAAAGAATACCTTTGTTCATTTAACAACAGAAAACTTTTGTTTTATTTTCTACCTGCCATCGCCAGACAGTGCAATTGGCACAGGGATGCAGTGGTGAGCAAGAAAGGATAGAGACTTTTCTGGGAAAATTATTTTCTAGCAAGTGAGTAGTGCCTAAACAGCTGTGAACAGTGGTTAATTGATTGATTAGAGATTTCAAAGAGTAGTGTTTTGAGGTGTTAAATGTTCTGTGACTCACAACTAAAGAAACTAACAGGGAGTGACTTAAAGACTAGTTACCATATATTACAAGATCTGGTAAAGCTCTTACTCCTTTCTATTTATGTTTTGTGTTTTTATTGCTTTATCTTCCTGTGTTTGTCAGTCATACTGTTTTCCTCTTCTACTACCTCTCTTTGAAAAATTTAATCAAATAGAATATAGCTAAACTAATTATCCTTATTTGTTTTTCTTCTCCACATTGGCCCTCAAGGCTAAGTTAAATAGCTAATATTTCTTATTTTACATATCTATTATGTATTTAAACTATTGAGGACAATATAACTCTGCATGAAAGAAGAGACCTGGACTTCATCAAAAGGGGTACTGCCAAATGGCTGGGAAGATAGAATGGGGAAGGGCCAGAGGTAATGGTGATCTCTACATTCCAGTGAAGAGAAAGAGTCAACTTTAAATATGTCCCAAATCCAGAGAAAACTAAGGCCAAATTTCCACATTACCACTGTCTTAGTTTGTTGGCTGCTAAAACAAATACTATATAATGGGTTGGCTTAACAAGGCTTTATTAACTCATGGATTCAGAGGCTGGGAGGCTTTTTTTCCTCCTGGGCTTGGAAACTTTGGCTTGTTGGCCATCCTTGGAGTTCCTTGGCTTTTCCATCACATTGCAATGCACATGGTGGCATCTTTGCCTCTCTGTTCTGGGCTCTGTGGACTTCTAGGTTCTTGCTTCTCCCGTGGTTCTCTTTCTATGTTTAATTTCTGCTGCATGTAAGAACTTCAGCCATATTTGATTACAGCCCACCCTCATTCAATTTGGGTACACCTTAATTAATGAGATTTTCAAAGGTCCTATTTACAAATAGGTTTCTACTCACAGTACCAGAAGGTGGGACCCGAACATGCCTTTTATTGAGACATGATTCAATCCCCAATACCAGTCAATGAAAAAGTTCTTAACTTACTACATTTTATTCTTCTTTTTCCTGAAGTTCCTCCTGTTTTAACTGAAGGTTCTCTAAGATAAATTGAGCCATTAAAAAAAAAATTTGTTAAAGTTTATTTGAGCAACAAACCATTATCAAACTGGACAGTGCCAAACTGCAAGTGGTAAGAAGTTATACTAAGGGAGTGGAGGGAGGACATTTATATAGGGAAAATGCGGAAGCAAGCAAGGACTTTTTTTTTTGTTTTGCATGGTCAGGCACCAGGAATAAAACCTGGGTCTCAGGCATGGCAGGTGAGAATTCTGCAACTGAGCCACCATTGCCCGCCCAAGAATATGTTTTGATTGACTGACATTGTTTCCATTTTCTTAGGTGAGAAGCAGATATATGTGGTGTATGCTTTTCCATTCTGATTAGCTGTCTCTGAAACTGGTTTACATCAGGTATTGTTTATCTGCAATTCTGTAGAATGCATTCTCAGAAAGCTCCTGTGGGTGAATTGTTTTTGTGTTCTGGGAAATCCTTTTTTGGAAAGGGATGCCCCCCCCCCGCCCCCCGCTTCTCTCCCCAGCAACTTACAATGCAGGTTGCCATTTCGTTTTGCTTAACAAGGTAAGAAGAGAACAATATTAATCCCCTCTCCCAACTGAAGGAAATAGAGAAGTTTTAACTCTAAACCAAGATGGAAGTTTTGACTATTACATGGAACAGGGAATATTACTTACTAAATTGAGACTGAGTTGTGAAACTGAAAAAGACTTAAGAATATTTTATATTGTTCAGAGTTACCAGAAATTCAAATGACTTGCCTGAGTCTTCATCATAGGACAGGGGATGAGCTAGCCCAAAAGACCAGATGAAAGTGGTAGAAAGACGAAATAATTTTACTGTCTGATAATTTTTTTATGGTTTTAGCTCATATATCAGAACAGTTAAAATTGCACATGTGTGAAAATATCTCTGGAAGTAGATTTTCTGGGTCATAATATATAAAAATGTCTAGATATTAATATAATGACAAAGTGTTTTCTAATTACCTCATCAGAAGTATATGATAATTTCTGTTATTCTAATTTCTTGTCACAAATTGGCATTTTCAGACTATCTAATATTTTTCAACCTGGTGGATTTACAGTTATATCTCAATTTAAATTTAATTATCATTTCATTGATATAAAATTGATCATCTATCTTTTCATATGCTTAGTGAATCTTCAGGGCTTATATCCTATGAAATGTTTGAAAAAATTGTTTGTTTATTTCTGCTGGTTATTTTTGTATTGCTGATTTTAGACTTTCCAAATATATTCAACATACCAACACTTTCTTGACTATGTGTCATGGGACTTCATTTCCCATGTAAGGCATGCTTTTCTGTGCAGTATGTGCCTTGTAAAGAACAGAAAGTATACATTCAAAGTCATCAAATTTAACTTTACCTCTTATAAAGTTTGTGATTTTCTATCTGTTTGAGAAATATTCCCTTGCATTACAATCATAATTGCATTAATCATAATGAAATATTAATTTCATATATATCCTTAATCACTTAATTAGGATATAACTACAGGCCTAATTTTTTTTTTCATGGGCAGGCACTGGGAAATGAACCTCGGTCTCAGGCATGGCAGGTGAGAATTCTGCCCCTGAGCCACCATTGCCTGCCTCAGATCTAATTTATTTTATTTTTTACACATTGATATTTAATGTTCCTGGCACCATTTCCATATGCTGAGCAACAAAAACTGTAGTCACTTGTAATGGATTTCTGAGACATACTGAATTTGGGAAAGACATCCAAATCCTATAAAGAATGTAAGCCTAAAACTTGGGGACATGAAACACTCTAAATATTATGATAAAAATAAATAAAATACATAGTTTCATGACAAAAAATAAAAACTTAAAATAATTGATTATATATCCTGGGTACAAAAGTTCTATTAAGGTAAAATATCCTATCAATTAACTAACAACTTTTATACAAGGAAAAGAAAGAAGAAAAGAAACATCAGTACATTTAATGTGAACATCAATTTTATGACTCCCAGAAAAACAGAATTATTATATGTGAAAAAAGTGTCATAATTGTGGAATTACAAGTAGTATTGATTAAAAGTAGTAGAAATTTGGCTTAGGAAGCATTAGAATAATTCTAGATATCCACTTTTTCTCTGTTTTTACAAATTTTATCAGTTGATAGTGAATACTTTTTA
Source organism: Myrmecophaga tridactyla (assembly GCA_004026745.1). NCBI lineage: Eukaryota > Metazoa > Chordata > Mammalia > Pilosa > Myrmecophagidae > Myrmecophaga > Myrmecophaga tridactyla. The sequence goes on along the minus strand of PVIY010041731.1, from coordinate 12,323 downwards.
GCCTGTAAAAATCTATTAACACAGCACATATGTATTCACAAAATGAAAAATGCTGAAAAATGCTCAGATATTCATAAACGGTTCATATAATTTCAGGAAGTTCACCAGATGCTGTATAGACCATTTATGGCCTCACAGGGGTACATAGACTTCAGATTAGAAAAAATATTTTTGTTTATGTTTTGGTTTATACCTGTAGAAAAAGTAGTATTTAATTCTTGATAATATTTAATTTTTTATGAGAAATAATTATATATTTATAAAAAACGATCATTGACTGGACCCTATGCTAGATGCTCTCACATCAGAGAAAAGCCAAGGCCCTGAATGACTTAACATTCTAACAGGCACTTTCATTCATCAAAAATTCCATATGATACCAAATATTATTTATTGCTTCTTACATATGGCTGCAAAAGCATAAAAATTGACTGAAAGTGAAGCTGGACAGCCCCAGGAGTTCTCAGAGAAATTGAGACCTCAACCAAGGACTGGCATTGTGAGGGTTCTTGACTCAGGAAAGAATTCAAGAACTAGGCAGTGTGTACATCCAAATAGTTTAATAAACTCGATGCTGGAGAGCCCTGGGAGTTCTTAGCTGGTTGCCAGTGAGCCCTAAGAATTCCAGGCTGGATGCCAGAGAGCTACAGGAATTCTTGGAGAAGTCTAGACTCTGACTGGGGGCTGAGGTCATGAAGGTTCTTTACTCAGCTGTAGGAAACTCAGCCCATAGAAATGAACTCAAAGAAATAGTCAGTATGTACAGCCAAATAATCCAAAGGCTAGCCAATGTGTATAGCTCAAAACTTTAATGTGCACACTCCAATATGAGCCAAGGCATTCTCCAAAGGAGGAAAAGCAGTCTGAGGCCGGGGTCCTGGCATTATAAAGATTTAGAGGGACCTTTCCCCCTCTGGCTTTGCTAATAAGAGATTGATGAGCTGTAGTTTTCATTGGTTCTTTTCAGGTGCCGACCTGAGTGAGGGCTAGGCGTGTGGGGGCCAGGTGTGCAAACCGAAGGGAACTTTTTGTTTTATGGGATTTAGGTCACTCCCTCCTCCCTCCTTACCTATTTAACCTATCTCATATGTATACTTACAAATTTCATTACAGTTTGCTTGCAAGAAGAAGTTTTTGGAGAACAGATTTGGAATTGAGGCAAAAGTACTATATTTATTTATAAAATCATTCTTGAAATATATATGTTATAAAGTTGACAATGATAAGATCTTAATTTTAAATTCATGGGTATGTTATATTATTCTTTATACTATTTTATATTTAAATATCTGAGTGAATTTACTCAAAAACAAGATAACTAAAAATTAGCTTCCCTTGAAATAGGAAGATGTTGAATTGTACACATGATCACAAAACTCTTGCAAAGTTAGAAATGAACTGTAGCTTCATTCAAAGTATAGGGATTAAACTTCAGACAGTACTGGGCTGACATACTGAATCTGCAACTTAATTCTTCATTATGTTGAGCATGACAGTTAATCATTTTATTTCTCAAAGTTAACTATAAAATGGGAATTATAGTTATATCTACCACATATAGTTAGAATTAGAATTAAATGAAATAATGCATGTGACATATTTAACACAGTGAATGCAAAATGTTATAATTTTTATGGTTGAATTGTGGCCCCTAAAAAGACATGTTCAAGTCCTAACTCCCAGTCTTGTGAGTGTGACCTTATTTGGAAATAGGGTCTTTGAAAATCTTACTGGTTAAAATGAAGCCAAATCAGATTTGGGTGGTCCTGATCCAATATGACTGGTGTCCTTTTAAGAAGAGAGAATTGGGTACAGACACAGAGGGAGAAAGCCATGTGATAACTGAGGTAGAGAATGTCTTGGATTGACAGCAAGCCACCACCAAAAGACAGGAGAGGAGCATGGAACAGATTCTTCCCTACAGACCCCAGAGGATGCACGACTCTATTGATATCTTGATTTCAGACTTCTAACCTCCAGATATGTGAGGTGATAAATTTCTGTTGCTTTAAGTCATCCAGTCTACGTACTTTATTAGGTCAGCCCCAGAAACTAAAACACTATTGTTAATAGTATTGTCCCATGTTGCCCCCAAGATTCTTGAGGATGTTTCTTTACTTCATTGGTGTCTGTCTTGTTTGCCAGCATGTGTTTTACTTCAAATATGTAGTTTCATATATCAGTAGTTCACTTTTTTTTTGACTTGGTCATTTTCCTTTTAATGGGAATATTTGCATTCCCTTATATGACTATACCACAATTTTTTATTCATTCTTTTGTAAATGCCCTTTGAGAATTCTTCCAGTTTTGTGCTATTATGAATAAAACTTTTATTCATCTAAACATTTTTGAACACGTCTTTTTGTTGACACATATTTTTATTCTCTCGGGATGGAATTCCAGGGATGGAATTGCTGCGCCATCACGTTGTATATGTTTAACTAAGACATTTTCAGTTTTTCAAATAGTTGTACATTTATGCTCTCACCAGTCATGTGTGGGAGTTCTAGTTGTTCAATTGCTGCTCGATATTTTGTGTTTTCAGTCCTTTTAATTTTAGCCATTTTTGTGGGTGTGAAGTGATATTTCGTTTTGATATTGAATTTGAATATCCTGATGACTAATGCTGAACATTCTCATGTGTTTATTGACCATGTTTTTATCTTCCTTTGCAACTGTTCAAGTATTTTGTCTGTTTTTTTTCCTACTCAATTGTTTGGTATTTGTTACTGATTTAGCAGCACTTTTAATGTTCTGAACATGAGACTTTTGCTATATATATGAATTGCGAATATTTCATCCCAATATGTGCATTGCCTAATCATTTTCTTAATTATTGTCTTTTGAACAGCAGTTTAAAATTTGGATATAGTTCAAATAATATTTTTTTTTTCTTTTATGGTTAGTGATATTTATGATGTATCTATTATAAAAGCCATGCCTGTCCAAGTTTGTGAATCTATTCTCCCACGTTTTCTTCTATGGGCTTTTTAGTTTTAGATTTCATATTTAGTTGTATGTCCTAGCTTGGTTTATTATTGTTACACTTTGTATTGTGAAAAGTAGTTGTCAATATTAATCAATTTCCAGGTATTTATCTAGCAATTCCAGCAGCATTTGTGAAAGATTTTCCTTTCCCCATTGAATTACTTTGTTTCCTTTGTAAAAATCTCAGTTGATTATATATATTTGGGTCTACTTCTGGATGTATCTTTCACTTCATGAGGAAATATATCTGTTCTAACACCACACTGGCTATTGTGGCTTAATAATATATTTAAAGTTCTCAATCTTGTGGGGTTTTTTTCAATATTTTTTGGCATTCTGCATAATTTATATATTTTACAATTAATATGTCTAAAAATATGCAGTCTTCCAATCTGTTTATATGCAGGTCTTCATTATTTCTCTTACAAAGATTGGGAATTTCATTGTAATGGTTTCACACGGTTTTCTTAAATTTGTTTCTGAATATTTTATTGTATGCTATTTTAAATTGAATGGTTTAAAATTTTCATTTTCTCATTTGTTTGCTGCTAAATGAATAGAAATGTTTATTTTTATATTGAATCCTGTGACTTATGTAGATTCACAAATTAGCTCTAGGTTGTTTTGTTTTGCTTTTTTTTTTTTTTATTAGATTCTTTGGGAATTCCTATATAAGCAAACGTGTTATCTCTGAATTAGGATTGTTTTACCTTTACCTTTCCAAACTTTATGCACTCTATTTCTTTTTATTGCTGTGTTCAATGTCTGCGTTTCCAGTACCATGTTGTCTAGAAGTGGTGAGAGCAGACGTCTTGTCTTTTTGCAATCTTCTGGAAAATGTACCATTTTTTATCACAAGTCGTGATGTTAGCTGCAGGTTTTCCATTAAGCTAGTCTTAGCTTTCTGGCATTTATTTTCATAGATGGATGTTTGTCATGATTTTTTTTCATATGAGTTTTCTTTTGATTTGTGTTAATCAGGTGGATTGCATTGATTGATTTTTAATGCTAAGGGTATCCATATTGTCCTGGGATAACCCCATTTTGTCGTGGTGCATTATTGCTTTATAATTTGTGGGATTCCTTTGCCAATAATTCATTAATGATATTTGTGCTTATAGTCATGAAGGCTATTTGCTTATAGGTTTATTATCTCATGATTTCTTTTCATGTTTTGTTTTCAGTGGTTTGTTGACCCAATAAAAAAAGTTGGTGTACCTCACTCTATAATTTATGAAATAGTTTGCATTTGATTGGTATTACTTCTTCTGTGAAACAATTTCATACTGGAGCGTTCTATATGGAAAAATTATTATGGACTCAGTTTTTAAAAAGATTTTGCATTTCTTCTTGTGTTCATATTGATAAGGTGGGATTTCCAAGAAATTTGTCAGCTTCACCTAATTTGCTAAAGTTATTGCCCAAAAATTGTTTGACTTTCGTCTCATTTTCCCTTTTAAGATCTTTAATGACATCATCTTTTTTATTCCTGAAAATGGTGATTTGTGTCAATGTTTTATTCTTAATAAAATAATCAACTTGTGCCTTTGTTAGTTTTGTCTGTTTTTGTTTTCCTGTTTATTGCTTGAACGATTGCTTGTGTTTATTATTTTTGTCCTTCTACTCACTTTGATTTATTTTATTTCTTTTTCATTATTTTCTTGAGACATAGATTATTAATATGAGCACTTTCTTCTTTTCTAATATAAGCATTCAATGCTTGGGATTCATATCTCACATTGTCAAGGAGATTTATACCCCTGGATTCATGTCTCATGTGGGGGGAGAACAGTGAATTCATTTGTGGAGTTGGCTTACAGCCAACTAAAGCAACTAACTAAAGAGGATCTCTGAGGTGACTCAGGCATAATTATAGGTAGGCTTAGCTGCTCCTTTGCTGGAATAAGTTTCTTATGCATAACGTAACTTTTGACATGCACTTTCATTATCATTCCATTCAAACTTTCCTCTGATTTTCTTGTGATTTATTTCTTTGACCTAAGTGGTACTGGAAAGAATATTACTTAATTTCTAAATATTTTTGTCTTTTCTACATATCACATTTCAGGGATGTCTAAATTCTAAATTAGTTTCACTATCTTCAGAGACTCTATACTGTTGAATATAGCATATTTGGAGGTTATTGAAAATTATTCTTTGGCCCTTGTTATGATCTACTTTGTTAAAATCTAATATGTTCTTTAAAGAAATGTATGTTTTTTTACAGATGTTTAGTATGGTTTTCTGTAAAGTCAATTAGGTTAAGACAATTGGTGGTGTAGTTTAAATTGTATGTATACTCCCTGCTTATTTTACCTTGTCTTAATTAAGAGTAACCTTAACTTAATCTTAACTTAAACTAATCTTAAATTTAAGATTAACTTAACTAGGTAATAAGTTAACCATATTTTGCATTCAATTTTAAGAGTATGGGCACAGGTTTCATGAGAACAACCATTTGAATGGTGATTACTAGAAAATTTGTCACTGGTTGTGCCAACTACTGTTGCATAGTTTACTTGTTAGCAAGAAGGATATCCTGAATTTGCCCAGGCTTCTTTGTGTAACACTGACTGAGTTTTGTAGTACTGTGACCACCTATTCATCCATCAGGGTCCCCCTGATCTCCTGACCAGAGAATTTTCATGATGTCACACAGATCCCCTGCTGAGAAACCTAGAGTCACTAGATGCAGAGCAAGTTGCCAGTTTGCCTTCACTGAATGGTGAAGTAGAGCAGTGAATCAAAGCTGTGTAAAGGCGCAGAGGCCGTCAGCAAGCCTGTGTGAATGCTGCTTTGCCTGCATCATCACTTGGGGTGAAGCAGCTTTGCTTACTCTTTAACCTCTGATTAATGAGAGGAAATTCATCGTATTTGCTTGATGGTGCATCATTCTATTAATTTGATTTAGACTTTTTTTTACTTCAGTGAGTACATATGGGGAGGAAGTTGTGGGTAGAGAAAGGCAGAAAAATGTTCAGCTTCTGTTACAAACCAGATGCTGCCTGACTGGAAGTCAGAAATACATTAATTGTTTGGCTAATCCTGGCTAACAGTCTGATGTCCACTGGTGAGAAGCAAATTAGTACATTGTGTCTGCACTGATACTTCTGTTTCCAACCTAACTTTTTGTTGCCCATCTCAGGGATTTTCAATAAGAGAAAAATGTTCTTGGTAAATTTAAGCAGTTTCACAAAATTCCCAATAAAAAATAAATGGTAATTTATAACCAGTCACGCCTGTGTGTTTGAGAGCCTCTGGGGGATTTGCAGATAGCAGACAAGGGCAGTCAACGGAATCTCATTCACAGCGTTTAGCCACTTTAAATAGAAGGAGTTCTAAATGCACCATGCAATTCCATATAGTCTTCATCAAAATATTTTTAATATAGTGGGGGAGGGGCGGGAAGAATTAGTGGTCATTGAGAAATTAATGCATTTTAACTGAAGCAGAGAGCTTTTAACTGGGGTATTAAATGGTGTCATATTGAACCATATTTAAATGTAATGCAATGAAAATAATCTGAAGTGAAATGTTTGAAATTCAAATAAATATTTTCTTTAGAAAAATATTATTAAGATCTGTCTGTAATATTATATAGTGAAACATACTATTATAATATGCTTTTTAAAATAAACAGTTTAATTTTAGTCAGTGACAATTGATAAACTTGGGTCATACGGTAAGTAAGAGTTTAGTGTATAAGAAACTGCATGAGTTGAGTTTCGTAAGAAACTGCCTTAGTCTTTTCATACCAGTAATGTATGAATGAGCCAGTTTCTTAACATCCTCTCCAGCATTCTGTGTGGTCAATACTTTTAATTTTAGCCATTTTGATAAGTATGTAGCGTGTAGGAATCATTGTGTTTCTCAAATTAATAATGATGTTTAACATCTTTTCATGTGCTTATTTGACACCTGTATGTCGTTTGTGGTGAAATGTCTTTTGGATTGTGTGTTTTTTCATCATTGAATCTTGAGATTTATATATTCTACATATACAGTTTGCAGATACATTATTTGCAAATATTTTTTCTCAAGTACTTTGTTTTTTTCATCCTCTTTTCCTTGCTTTTTTATAGAGTGAGAGTTTTTAATCTTGCAGTTCTTTTGCAGAATAAATTTTTAAATATTTGATGAAGTACAATTTATCAATTTTTTCCTTATTGATTATGCCAGTTTGAAAGCCATATTTAATCCTGACTCAGTCTTGTGGAGGCAGCTGTTTCTTTTAATCCTTCCAACGCTGCAGATGGAAACATTTGATTAGATTATCTCCATGGAGATGTAATATGTGCAATTATGGGTAAGAACTTTGATTAGATGGAGATGTGACTCTACCCCATTCCAGGTGGGTCTTAATTAGTTTATTGGAATCCTTTAAAAGAGGAAACATTTTGGAGAGAGTCAGAAATGACAGAAACATCACAGCAGAGCTGACACAGATGTGGAGATATGGAGAAGAGAGACAAGGATGTTTGGAGATGCTTGGAACCCAGCAGATGTTGCTGTGAGATGTTAAGCAAGCCAGAAACTAGAGAGAGCCAAGGGAAGCCAAGCAATGAAAACCAGCCTGGGGAAGCAAAGTGAGGAACTCCAACAGAAACAGAGGCTGAAAGCAATGGGGCCCAAGAGGAAGGGACCAGCAGATGCCAGCCACTTGACTACCCAGCTGACAGAAATGTTCCTGACCCATTAGCCTTCCTTGAATTAAGGTATCTTTTCCTGGATGCCTTAGTGAGGCATTTTTATAGATTTAGAACAGTACTCTTTTAACCTTATTAAATTCCCCTTTTTAAAAGCCATTCCAGTTCTGGTTATAGCACATTCTGACAGCTTTCAAACTGGAATATTGATCATGCTTTCAGTGTCAAATATAAGAACTCTTTATCTAGCCTTAGCTCTTAGAGATTTTTTTCTAAAATTTTTATAGTTTTATATTTTACATTTATATGTGATACATTTATTTTCATTTTTGTATTAAGTATCAGGTTTAATTCATGGTTTATAGTTATTGCTTTTTGCCTAGGTGTCCAGTTACTGCAAAGTGTTTTTTATAAAGTTTATCCTTCCTCCATTAAATTGTTTTGCAGATTGTCAAACTTCAGTTGGGCATATTTATGTGCATTGATTTCTGGGTTTTCTGTTTGGTTCCACTGATCTGTATGTCTATCCCTTTGCTAATAACATGCAGTCTTTATTCCTGTAGCTTATTAAATAAGTTTTGAAATTGGGTGGACCGATTTCTCCCACTTTTTTATTTATGAAAATTGTTTAGCTATTTTAATTCTTTTACTTTTCTATTTACATTTAGAGTGATATTGTCTATATCTACAAACATTTTTGTTGAGATGTAGCTAGGAATTGTGTCAAATCTGTAAATCAATCATGGGGTTTATTTACTTTTTTATTATATTGGTTCTTCAAATCCGTAAGCATGGCATACCCATTTATGTAGCTCTTCATTGATTTATATCATCAACATTTTGATAGTTTGTAGCAGAAAATTCCTATACATGTTTTGTTAGGTTTACATCTATTTACTTCTGTTTTTGAGCAATTGGAAATATTATTGAATTTTTAATTTTGGTGTCCATGTGTTCATTACTAGAATAGAGAAAACAATATTTTTAAAAAAATTTTCTTGCATTCTGCCAAGTTGCTGATGTCACATTACTTCTAAGTATATTTCTTGGGATTATCTATGTAGATAATCATGTCTTTGTGAATAGGGAACATTTTCTGTCTTCCTTTCTGATATATATGCCTTGTATTTTCTTTTCTTGCTTTTGACGCTGATTTCTGGCTCTTCTGTAGCAAATGTCCTTGTCTTGCTACCATTCTTAGTGGAAAGTAACTTCCCTAATGTAAACTTAGCTGTAATTTTTTAGATGCTCTCTGTAAAATTTAAGAAGCACCTCCTCTAGTCTTATTTTTCTGAGAGATTTTATCATGAATGTTAAAATGTTTCTCTCTCTCTCTATTTCTCTTTCTTCTCTCTCTCTCTCTCTCTCTCTCTCTCTCTCGCTCTCTCTCTTCACCTCTTGTACTGTCTTTGTCAGGTTCTGGAATTAGCTCTTATCAAATTTATTGGGAAGAATTTATTTCTAGAAGAGATTTGTAGAATTCATTTGCTTCTTTAAATATTAGGTAGAATTTTCCAGGGAAACCATTTGGGCCTAAAGATTTCTGTTTGGTAATTTTAAAATGATGAGTTCAATTTCCTTAATAGGTACAGGTCTGCTTGAATTATCTGTTTTGCACTGGGTGAATTATGGTACATGTATTTTTTTTTTTTATGAACTGGTCCATTTAATCTAAGTTATCAAGTTTATGTGTATAGTATTGTTGTTGTTGTTGTTGTAGTATTCCCTTATCAACATTTCTACTGTCTGCAGTAGTGATATTCCTGTTAATTTGAATAGTGCTTTTTTGTGATTTCTCTGCTTTTTGATCAGTTTTCATAGAAATTTTTATTTTAATTGATCTTATAAAGAACTGTATCTTTGTTTTATTGATTTCCCAACCGGTTTTCAGATTTTAATTTTATTGATTTCTGGTCTTATATTTATTATTTTCTTCTTTGTGCTTAACATGCATTGTGTGTATTTTTTGTTTTTCTATGTTCTTAAGATGGGAGCAAAGATCATTGATTTGAGATTTTTCTTTTTTAAAATGAATGCATCTAGTACTATAAATTACTCTTACAGCACTGCTTTAGCTGTTTCTGACATATTTTAATGTTATATTTTCACTTTAATTTAATTCAATGGATTTTTAATTTCCCTTGATACTTCCTCTTTGGCACATGAGTTATTTAGAAATGTGTTTTTAGCTTTGAAAGTGTTCAGAGATTTTCAAGTTGTATTTCTGTTATTGATGTCTATTGTATAGGAATCATTGGTATAATTGCAATTCTTTTAAATTGCTTGAGGTTTGTTTCATGGAACAGGATGTGATCTATTTTGGTATATGTTCTGTGGGAAATTGAAAATAATGCTTATTATGCTGTGTAGGGTGCAATACTCTATATATGTTGATTAGATCCTGTTTGTTGGTGATGTTGAGTTGTTTTATATTTTTACTGATTTCCTGCCTAGTTTTTTCATCAACTGTTGAATTAGGGTGTGAATATCATCAGATATAATTGTGGATTTGCTTGTTTTTACTTCACATATTTTGCAGTTCTGTTGTTTTATGCACATACATTTAAAAATTTCTAAGTTCTCTTGGGGGATTGATCCTTTCATCTTTATTTAATATCCCTTTCTGCCTCTGGTACTTCTCATTTTTCTGAAGTTTATTTATCTAATGTTAATATAGTCACTCTTGCTTTCTATTGATAATGTATACATATATTCTTTCACTTTTAGCCTGCCAGTGTTGTTATAATTGAAGTGAGTTTTTTGTAGACAACATATATTTAGGTCAAACTTTTAATCCCCTCTGTCAATCTTTGTTTTGCCATATTTAGATTATTTAATGTGATTATTGAAATGTTAGGGATAGGTCTGTCATTTGATTAATTGTTTTCTGTTTGTTCTCTGTTTTTCCTTTCTCTATTTAATTTTTCCTGTCTTCCTGTGGGTCCCTTGAAAATTTTATATAATTTAATTTTTATTTATCCATATTTTTTGAGTATATCATTTTGTATAGCTTTTTTTAAGTTATTGCTCTAGGTATTACATTATACATACATAATTCATCATAGACTATGGCTGTCATCATTTTACCAGTCCAGTTTGAGTAATTAGTAGAAACCTTATCATCCTTTACATCTCTTTATCCTCCCCAATTATAATATGATTTTCTTAAATTATTCCTCTATGTGTGTTTAGAATACTTAGAGGAATGTCTATATTTTTCATAAAAACATAGACATTTAGGCTCTGGCTCTTAATTAAACTTGTATTTTAGCTGGCTTTCTCTGAAATCACTCTTTCAGGAGAAGGATTGGCTTCTATTGCCGGGTGTGGATAGATGTCCAGATTTCCTGTTTGACCTCCATTGACACCTGAAGCTATGTTCCTTATTACTTCTGTACAAGAGTGGAAGTTCTGGCTCCCTAGCTGTCTTCACTAGTATCTCTTTGTCTGGAAGGAGTAAGAATGCCTCATTACTCCTCTCCATGTAGTCCCCATGGACAGTGCAGGGACCAGGTTTCCTCTTTACTGCTGAGTAGTGATGAAAGTCTTGCTCCTCTGACACCCTCCCCATGCAAAAGGGGAAGGGTGCCTTGTTACTGCCATCTAATTGTTTCTAGTTTAAAGTGTTAATGTCCAAGTGCTTCTATTCCCCTCTAATTTGTTTAACTGGAAAATGTCCCAGGGTCAGACACTCTAAGAGATCATCCCAGGTAGATACTGTGAAATTTCATAATGTGATTTCCAAGAGTGTTTTGGAAAAAAATATAATGTTTTATACAGTTGTGATTTTTAGTATTTATTCTGTTCAAAATTGCTTAGTTTAATTTGTTCTCCTACTGGTAGCCACTGAGTACCATAATGGATTTTTTATATTATATATATTTGCATTTTCTCCAAAATTCTTTGCATCTCTTTCTACATATATTTTTTTTAATTTTCTTCTTTACATCTTCTAGATCTTTTATGGCTTTGTACATAATGTGTATTTGTTCCTTTGTTCTTCGTGATTTAGTATTCTTGTCTAAAATTTTTACTTTTTAAAAAATGTACTTTAATTTCAGGACAATTTTAAGACTTACAGAAAAAAAATAGGAACACAGTGCAGAGAGTCCCCATATGCACACACCCAGTTTTCCTTATTATTAACATCTAATATTAATGTAGGATATTTGTTACAATTAATGAGCTGATATTTATACATTGTCATTAACTGAAGTCCATACTTTGTCTTATGTCCTTCTTTAGTTCCAGGGTCCCATTTGGATATCATCAGAGATTTAATTGTCATGTCTCCTTAGGCTTCTCTTGGCTATGACAGTTTCTCAAACTTCCTGTTTTTGATGACCTTGCTAGTTTTTAGACTGTCCGTCAATTGGGATCTATCTGATGTTTTTCCCATTATTTGACTGACATCATATGTTTTGGGGAGGATGAGAGGCCACAGAGGTAACCTGCTATTTCCTTCATATTTTATCAAGAGTGCATACAATAATAGGGTAAGATATTGGGTAATTGGAGCTGAAGGGATGCAGACTGTGCAACAGGACTGGATACAAAAACTCAGAAATGGTCAGCACAATACTACCTAACTGTAATGTAATTATGTTAAAATACTGAATGACGCTGCATGTGAGAATGATAGAGGGAGGAAGGCTGGGGACATAAATGAAATCAGAATGATTTGATCAG
>PVIY010041730.1:0-21451 GCA_004026745.1 Myrmecophaga tridactyla | reverse complement strand
CCGATGATATTCAGGGTTTCTCTCTCATCTGGAAAGGCACATGGTGAACATAGTCACAGTTTCTCTCTCGGGTGGAAGGGCATATGGCACGCAAGTCGTCTTCTGCTACTTTCTCTCTTGGCTTCCTGTTTCATGAAGCTCCCTGGGAGACGTTTTCCTTCTTCATCTCCAAAGGTCACTGGCTGGTGGGCTCTCTGCTCTCATGGCTTTGTTGTTCTTCTCTGCTCTCTCTGAATCTCCTATTCTTCAAAATGTTTCCTCTTTTATAAAACTCCAATAAACCAATCAAGACCCACTCAAATGGGTGGAGACATGTCGTCACCTAATCCAGCTTAACAATACTCTTGACTAAATCACATCATCGAGGGAGATGATCTGATTACAGTTTCAAACATGCAGTATTGAATAGGGATTATTCTACCTTTATGAAATGGGAATTTGATTAAAACATGGTTTTTTAGGGGTCATACTTCCTTTCAAACCAGCATATCTACCTAACTCATTTTATGAAGCTAATATCATTTTAATACCCAAACCAAGAAAAGATGCTATAAGAAAGGAAAACTACAGGCCAATCTCCCTAATGAACATAGATGCAAAAATTCTCAATAAAATATAAACAAATCGAAGTCAACAGCACATTAAAAGAATTATACACCAATGCCAAGTGGGGTTTATACCAGGAATGCCAGGATGGTTCAACACAAGAAAATCAATTAATGTGATACAGCACATTAACAAATCAAAAGGGAAAAATCACATGATCATCTCAATTGATGCTGAAAAAGCATTCAAGAAAATTCAGCATCCTTTTCTAATGAAAACACTCCAAAAGATAGTAATCAAAGCTAATTAACTCCATAGGATAAAGGGAATATATGAAAAACTGATAGGCAGCATCGTATTCAATGGAGAGAGACTGAAGGCCTTCTCCCTAAGATTGGGTACAAGACAAGGATGCCCACTGTCACCACTATTATTCAAAATTCTGCTAGAAGTTCTAGCTAGAGCATCAGGCAGGACAAAGAAATGAAAGGCATCCAAACTGGAAAGTAAGAAATAAAACTCACTATTTACAGATGATATGATACTATATTTGGAAGATCCTGAGAAATATATAGCAAAGTTACTTGAGCTAATAAACCAATTCATCAAGGTGGCAGGATATAAAATTAATGTGCAAAAATCAGTAGCATTTCTATACGCAAGCAATGACCTAGCTGAGGAGTCATTTAAAGAAAGAATTCCATTCAAAATAGTAACTAAAAGAATCAAATACTTAGGAATGAACTTAACTAGAGATGTAAAGGACTTGTACACAGAAAACTACATAAAATTTCTAAAAGAAATCAAGGAAGAAGTAAATAGGTGGAAAAACATTCCCTGCTAATGGATAGGAAGGCTAAATATAGTTAAGATGTCAATTCTCCCCAAACTGATCTACAGATTCAACACAGTACCAATCAAAATTCCAACAATGTACTTTGAAGATTTGGAAAAGCTAAGTACCAAAATCATCTGGAAGAGAAAGAGACCCCGAATAGCTAAAAGCATCCTAAAAAAGAAGAACAAAGTGTAGGGATAAACTCTCCCTGACTTTAAAACCTATTATAAAGCCACAGTGATCATAGCAGCATGGTACTGGTACAAAGACAGAAGCACTGACCAGTGGAATCAAATTGTGAGTGCAGAAATAAACCACAAAGTCTATGGACAACTGCTTTTTGACAAGGCCCCCAAATCCTCTGAACTGGGACAAAATAACCTTTTCAATAACTGGGCATGGAAGTACTGGATATCAATAGCTGAAAGAATGAAAGAGGATCCCTACCTTACACCCTACACAAAAATCAACTCAAAGTGGATCAAACACCTAACTATAAGAACTAGAACCATAAAGCTCCTAGAAAAAAAAATGTAGGGAAACATCTTCAAGTCCTAGTAATAGGAGGTAGCTTCCTAAACATTATACCCAAAGTACAAGCAACAAAAGAAAAAAATAGATAAATGGGAACTCCTCAAAATTAAATGTTTCTGCACTTCAAAAGACTTTGTCAAAAAAGTGAAGAGGCAGCCAACTCAATGGGAGAAAATATTTGGAAATCACATATCAGAGAAAGATTTGATTATTGTATATACAAAGAAATGACACACTCAACAACAAAAGAACAAACAATCCAATGATAAAATGGGCTAAAGATATCAATAGGCATTTTTTCTGAAGAGCAAATACAGATGGCTCAAAACCACATGAAGAGATGCTCATTTTCATTGGCTATAAGGGAAATGCAGATCAAGACTACAATGAGATACCACCTCCCACCTGTACGAATGGCTTCTATTAAAAAAACAGGAAACTATAAACACTGGAAAGGATGTAGAGAAACTGGGACACTTACACACTCCTGGTGGGAATGTATAATGGTGCAGTTACTATGGAAGACTGTTTGGCGGCTCCTTAGGAAACTAAATATTGAGTTGTCCTATGACCCAGCAATAGCACTACTTGGTATATACCCAGAAGAGATTAAAGCAATTATAGAAACTGACATTTGCACATAGATATTCATAGCAGCATTATTCACAATTGCCAAAAGATGGAAACAAACCAAATGTCCATCAACAGACAAGCAGACCAACACAATGTGGTATATACATACAATGGAATATTATGCAGCAGTAAGACAAAATGACATCCTGATGCACATGACAAGATGGTTGATGCTTGAGGACATAATATTGAGTGAAATTAGTCAGACACAAAAGGACAGATACTGCATGATTCCACTTTTATGACCAGCATAAAGGTATAATCAGAGACTTATAATACAGAATATATGGGACTTAGAGATACATAGAAGCTAGAGATGGGTGAACCAATAGCTAATGAAGTTGAACTCCAATATAAGATAACAGATAGGAGTAAACTCAGTGATTCTCTACTGGGTCTAGAAGTAATATTACCATATTGAAGATGAACAAGATTGAAAGGGGTTGTATAGACCTACTTGCCCCACTGACTCACATTAGAAATATGAAAGAGTTCTTGTAAGAATTACTTCAAAGATATGATTCTTGTATAAAGAGCTTTAAGTACAGGTTACAGGGGGGAAACTGCTATTGCATGCTATGAGGTATGTTCAAAAAGAAACCATCAGCATTACCACAGCAACAACAGAGGTAAATAATGGGGTGAGGGACAAGAGTTAAGAGGAGGTTTAGATCTCCTCTTTGGTGAGGGTGTGTTTATTGGTTTTCTGTCTCTTGGGAAGAATGAAATTATCTAAAATTGAGAGTGTTGATGGATTGTGGACTTTGGGCCCTCTACATGATGCCCAATGAATGCAGGTGGCTGAAGGATGCACTGACAGAGAAGTAGATTGGCGAATGATGGTGTATACTTATGAATGAAGATTGGGCTGCTACAAAAAGGAACAATGTTGTGAGGCATGCAATGATATGAATGAACATATGGGACATTTGGAGAGACAAAATAAGGCAGAAACAAAAGAACAGCAATGGTATGGTCACCTTTAGAAAATGCTTATAAGAAAACAGGGGCCAAGATTGTAAGCTTTTAGAGTAAACACATTAAGTCTGGAGAGGTGATTGTTATTTCTGGATTTTGAGAGGCTGTTTTATATGTAAACCTGATATTTAGAGATAATAATGAAACCAAACAGTTTGGGGTTAAAGTGATTTAGGACATAAGGGTAAGGAAGACCTTGTCTATATTTTAGAACCACACATACTCTTTGAGACCAATGGAAGAAAGGTTTATTTTGGTCTGGAACAGAAATTTTCTGTAATGCATAATCGAATTCAACCTATCTGTATAGCTCATTTGAACAATTGAAACACAGAAAACACAGAATAAGAAAGAGGTCATTTAATCTTGTATAGATTTTTTGAAATGCCTGAAAGCATCCTAGGGTATATTAAGCAGATTATCAAAAAGTATTGGCAAAGTTTCCTGAGGGAGGGGAGAAAGAATATGGAACTATTAAACCTTACAATCAAGGAAACTCGATACTGTGTCAAACTTTAGAAATACTGAAATCAATAGGCCATGCCCACAATCATGAGGCTTATTCTTGTGAAGCTTATGTAGGTAGTGGAGAAGCTTAGACTATCTATAGGCATGCCTAAGAGTTACTTCTGGAGGACCTCTATTGTTGCTCAAATGTGGTCTCAGTCTCTCTAAGCTCAGCTTTGCAAGTGAAATCATTGCCTCTGCCCTATGTGGGACATGACATCCATGGGTGAAAATCTCCTTGGCAATGTGAGAGAGGACTCCCAGGGATGAATCCAGACCTGGCACGGTAGGATCAACAATTATATCCTGACTAAAAGGGGTGAAAGAAGTGTAATTAATAAAGTATCAGTGGCAGAGAAGTTCAAATAGAGTCGAGAGGCTACTCTGGATGTTGCTCCTAAGCAAGCTTCAGTTAAATCTTGCTACATATCATAACTTGCCAACCCCCAACCAGGACCACTCTAGCCAATCCTAAAGATTACCTAGGGCCATATATAAGATTCTACAAGAATTCCATGCACTAGAATAACTTTCCAGAAACCTACAACCTCCAGATGGTTCCCTGGTCCAGAGAAGTCCTGAAATTTAGCCCAACCTCTCCAGAACATCAGATAGCTTCATCTCCCTACTCCATGTTAGTGACAAACCCCTCCAATATCAAAAATTTATCATTGTCATAGCTCAAACAACCCCAAAGAGAGGTATGGAAAGATCAAAGGTGATGGTGGAATTATACATAGGAGATAGGACTTTAATGAATATGAATGCTGAATCATTAAATTGCTATCTCTTTTAGTCTCCAGTATTTTAGAGCATCTAGAAGTAAAAATCTAAAATCATTAAATTGTAACCCATGTCAAAGTCTGAAATATGTTCTACAACCAATTGTGGTGCTGTGCTTTAAAATTTATAGCTTTTTTATATATGTTATTGTTCATAAAAAAAGAAGGAAAAAAAGTTGATTGTGATGATAAAAAAAGTACTTAAGCCCTCTAGCCTCCTATATTCTGAAGCAGCTAGAAAGAAAAATATGAGAGGACCATACGGTAGTCTATATAAACTCTAGGATCTATCCTTTAACCATTTTTTGAAGAGTGCTTTGAAATCTATTGCTTTTTTATTTCTTTGCTTTGTGTATGTGTTATACTATATGATAAAAAAAGTTAAAAAAAAGCAGTGATGGCTTTTGCAACAGGAGATAGAATTCCCGGGATGATCCAGGACCCAGCATCATGGGATTGAGAAAGCCTTCTCGACCAGAAGAAGGAACAGAGAAATGAGACAAAATAAAGTCTCAGTGGCTGAAAGATTTCAAACAGAGGTTATTCTTAGGCATTATGCAGGTATTCCTTTTTAAGTTTATGGCGTATTTGAGTGGCTGGAGGGAAATATCTGAAACTGTTGAACTGTGTTCCAGATGCCTTGATTTTTGATGATGATTGCATACTGATACAGCTTTTACAATGTGACTATGTGATTGTGAAAACCTCGTGTCTGATGCTTCTTTTATCCAGGGTGTGGCCAGATGAGTAAAGAATATGGGTAAAAAGTAAATAAATAATAGAGGGGATAAGGGCTGAAATAAATGGGGTGGCTTGAAATAGTAGTGGTCAATGAGAGGAGGGGCAAGGGGTATGTGATGTTTGAGGTTTTTTTAAATTTCTTCTTCTGGAGTGACGCAAATGTTCTAAAAATAATCATGGTGATGAATACACAGCTATGGGATGATATTGTGAGCAATTGATTGCACACCATGTATGGACTGTATGCATGTGAAGATTTATCAATAAAAATATATTTAAAAAAAAAGAGCCAGTGATGGTACCTGGCTCTATGTGACTTTTTCCTTTGAGCATAGCACTTTTCCAGTGTTCTGAACCTAGCCAACCCCAAGAGCCCATACTTTTCATCAGTCCCACCTCTTTGCTGCCAGAAAGATACCTCCAGGTTTCTTTCATGCTTGTGTGTATATTTGTCTATGGTCAGAAATTGTATTCAGCAGCCCAAAGTTGTTAGTCAACATGGAATTGCATTGGAGCTTGGTTGAGCTCTCCAACCCTTGCTCTTAGTAGAGAATGCTTTGTTTCCCACTGGTTAGAGACTCCAAAACAGCCTGCCGTGCCAAAAAGGGAGGGGTACCAGCCTCCACAGTGTGGGAGACTTTACTTACAGTTGTATGCTGTGATCTTGGCCCTTCTACCCATTCCAGGCTGATGTAGGATGTGTCTCTGGTCACAGAATAACCCCAAACATTTGTTTCAGGCAATTACTGGCTATTTATTAGCTGCCCTAGGAGAAGAACTAAATTCCACACCTCCCTACACAGCCATATTGTCCTGCCCTCCACATCTAGTTTAAATTGTGAAACACTGAAAGCTTTCCTCCTGTAATAAGGAACAAGATAAGGGTGCCCACAGTCACCACTATTATTCAACATTGTACTGGGAGTTCTTGCAAGAGCAATTAGGCAAGAAAAGAAATAAAACTAATCCAAAGTTGGAAAGAAAGAAGTAAAACTTTTCTTATTTTCAGATTATATGATCCTACCTAGAAAATGAAAGATCCACAACAAAGCTTCTAGAGCTAATGAAGGAATTCAGCAATGTGGTGGGGTACAAAATCAACATGAAAATATCAGTAGTATTTTCATACACAAGCAATGAATAGGAATGAAGAAAAAACTCCATTCAAAATAGCAACTAAAAGATCCAATATCTAGGAATAAATCTAAACAAGGTTGTAAAGAACTTGTACAAAGGAAACTACAAAATATTGCAAAAACAAATAAAACAGGCCTAAATAAATGTAATGACATTCCCCTTTCATGGGTTGGAATAATAAATATCATTAAGATGCCAATACTACTTAAAATAGTTTATAGATTCAATGCAATTCCACTAAAATTCCAGCAACCTTCCTTGCAGAAATGGAAAAGCCAATCACCAAATTTATGGGGAATTGTAATGGGCTCTGAATATCTAATGCCATTATGGAAAAGAAAAATGAAGTTGGAAGACTCATGCTTCCCAATGTTAATATTTATTAGAAAACCACATAGTCAAAGCAGCATGGTACTGGCACCAAGACAGGTACATAGACCAATGCAGTCAAATTCAGAGCTCATAAATGAACCCTCACATTTATGGCCAACTGATTATTGACAAAGTGCAAAGAACACTCAAATGGGACAAAATGGTCTCTGCAACAAATACTCAGAAAACTTTATCTCCATTTGCAAAAACAAAAACAAAACACATTATATACCAAATCAACATGAAAAACCTCAATGTAAGAGCTAGAACTATCAAACTCCTAGAAGTAAATATAGGGAAGCAGCCTTAGGACCCTGGGGTCAGGCAATGGTTTCTTAGACTTTACACCCAAAGTACACACACACACACATACACACACACACACACACACATAGATTAATGGGACCTCATCAAAATAAAAACTTGTGTGCCTTAAAGAAGTAAAGTGGAATCTATGCAAAGGAAAATATTTGGAAACCACATATCTGACAAAGGTTTCATATCCAGAATGTATAAAGAAGGAATTCTTTACAAAAAGATAAACAACACAATTAAAAGATGGGGAAAAGTCTTGAAGAGACATCTCTTCATAGAAGTTACACAAATGCCCAGAAAGAAGATGAAAAAAAAATGCTTAACACCATTACCCATCAGGGAAATACACAACAAAACCACAATTACACACCATTTCAAACCGATTAGAATAGCTGCTATAAAAAAAAAACAGAAAATAACAAGTGTGGAGAGGATGCACAGAAATAAAATGCTCATTCATTGCTCATGTTAATGTAAAATGGTGCTGCCTTTGTAGAAGACAGTTTGGTGGCCTCTCAGAAACCTAAGTATAGAACTAACATATCACCTGGCAATCCCACTACTATATATCTGAAACAATTGAGGGCACGGACTTGAACTTGTAGCTTCTCAGTGGGATTATTCACAATTTCCAGAAGATGGAAGTGATCGAGGTACCCATCAACTGCTGAATGGATAAACAAAATGTGGTATATACATACAATGGAATATTATTAAGCTGTAAAATGAATGAAGTCCTGAAACAATGACAACATGGATGAACCTTGAAGACATCATATTTAGTGAAATAAAACAGGCACAAAAGGACAAATATTGTATGATCTTAGTTATTTGAAATGAGTACAATAAACACACTCAAAGAGTCAGAATCTAGAATATCGGTTTTGAGGTGTTCTAGTTTGCTAGCTGCTGGAATGCAATATATCAGAAATAGAGCAGCTTTTAAAAAGGAGAATTTAATAAATTGCTAGTTTACAGTTCTAAGGCTGTGAAATTGTCCAAATTAAAACAAGTCTATAGAAATGTCCAATCTAAGGCATCCAAAAAAAGATACCTTGGTTCAAGAAGGCCAATGATGTTCAGTGTTTCTCAGCTGGAAGGGCACATGGTGAACATGGTGGCATCTGTTAGATTTCTCTCCAGGCCTCTTGTTTCATGAATCTCCCCAGGAGGCATTTTCCTTCTTCATCTCCAAAGGTCACTGGTTAGTGGACTCGGTGGTTCTCTCATCCTTCTATCATGGTTCTGTGGCTCTCTCCTCATTCTCAAAAGGTCACTGGCTGGTGGATTCTGCTTCATGGCTCTGTGGTGTTCTGAAGTTTTCTCCAAAATACTTCTTTTTTTTTAGGATTCCAGTAAACAAATCAAGACTCTCGTAGAATGGGTATAGACACATCTCCATCTAATCAAGTTCAATATCCACAATTGAGTCACATCTCCATGGAGATAACCTAATAAAATTTCTAACCTATAGGACTGAATAGGAATTAGAAGAAACTGTTGCTCCCACAAGATTGATTAGGATTAAAACATGGCTTTTCTAGGGTACTTAAATCCTTTCAAACCAGCATATTCCACCCTCTGGACCCTAAAAAAGACATGTTTTATCCATATACAAAATATATTCATTCCATAGCAAATAAATCTTAAACCATTTCAGAAACAATACAAATACAATACAAGGTTAAAACCAGTACAAAGTCTCATCATATTGGGTAAGGGTATGGTCTGCTCTAAGGCAAAATTCTCCACTGACTCTGGACCTGGGAAACTTAAACAAGTCATTTGCTGCCAATATACAAAGGAGGAATGATCATAGGATACATATACCCATTTCCATTAGGAGGAATTGGAAGAAACCCAGGGATCACTGAACCCAAGCAGTCTCAATAACCTGCAGGGCAAACACCATTAGATTTCAAGGTCTGAGAGTCATTTAACTTCAGGGCTTTAGAAAGTGCAGTCCCACCTTTTCCAAGGGCCTACACAGAGGCCTGCCTCTCTCTGAATACAACCTTGGGGAGCATTGGGGAGACCACCTTTTTCTCAGCTCCATCCTCTCCAAGCATCAGGGCTACACACTGGCTCTCCATCACCTCTGGGGCACAGGCCCAACCCCACCAGGTGGTGGCAGCCAGGCAATACTTTGGTTCAAGAAGGCCGATGACATTCAGTGTTTTTCTCTTGGTTGGAGGGCCAGATGGTAAAGTCTGCTAGCTTTCTCTTCTGGCTTCTTGTTTCATGAAGCTCCCTGGGAGGTGTTTTCTTTCTTTATCTCCAAAGGTATCTGGCTGCATGGGTTCTCCTCATGACTCTCAGCATTCTGTCATCATTTTCTGCTCTCTCAGAATCTCAAGGCTTTTCCAAAACTGCTTCCTTTTTAAAAGAATTCCAGTAAAGTAATCAAGACCCACCTGAATGGGTGGAGTTTATTAGTCAAGTTTAATATCCAGACTTTACTGAGCCACATCTCCATGGAGATAATCTAATTAAAGTTTCCAACATAGAGTACTGAATATGGGATCAGATGAAATGGCTGTCTTTACAAAATGGGGTTAGGATTAAAATGTGGCTTTTGTAGGATACAACAGACATGCCAGCTTGAACGGATTTATGTACCCTAGGAAAGCCATGATTTAATCCTAATCCATCATGTGGAGGCAGCCATTTCTTTTAATCCCTATTCAGCACTATAAGGCTGGAGACTTGATTAGATTATTTCCACAGAGATGTGACTCACCCAATTGTGGGTATTAACCTTTGATTAGATGGAGATGTGACTCCATCCATTTCAGGTTGGTCTTGATTAGTTTACTGGAATCCTTTAAAAGAGGAAGCATTTTGGAGACAGCAGTAGAGCCATGAAACCACAGAGCCCATGCTGCCAGAGACCTTTGGAGATGAAAAAGGAATACACTCCCAGAGAGCTTCATGAAACAAGAAGCCTGGAGAGAAAGCTGGCAGACATTGTTCACCATGTCCTTTTCCAATTGAGTGAGAAAAACTGAACTTCATCAGCCTTTCTTGAGTGAAGGTAACGTCTTGTTGGTGCCTTAATTTGGACATTTTTATAGACTTACTTTAATTGGGACATTTTCATGGCTTTAGAACTGTAAACTTTCTACTTAATAAATTCCCCTTTTAAAAGTCATTCTGTTGCTGGTATATCCCATTCCAGCAGCTAGCAAACTAGAACACCAGGGGACAGGATGGTTGTATGGAATGAGAAGTTAGGGCTTAAAATATACAGGTGCCTATTTGAAATCATGGAAATGTTTCGGTAATAGATGGTGGTGATGGTAGCACAATACTGTGAATGTAATTAACAGCACTGAAATATATATCTAATGTGATTAAAAGGGAAATAGTATTGTATATATGGTAACAATAAAATTTTTAAAAATTTCAGGGAACTGCATTACACAGTGAAACCTAAGTTAAAAAAAATCATGGATAATATTAAAATGAGCCATCACCAAATGCAACAAATGCTAGCTTTTGGTTTTGTTGAGGTGTATGGGAATCCTGTATTTTATGATAATTCTTCTGTAAATGTCCCCAAATTAATACATAGGTATAAATAAAATAAAACATGTTGGGCTTGTCTGCTAAAAGGGCAAAGTGGAGATGAAAGAAATCAAAGAATACTTAAATAAGTGAAAAAACATAAAATTTTCATGAATTGTAAGAACAACGTAGCAAAGGTCTTAAATTCCCAAGTTGGTTTTCAGGTTTTATGCAATTTATGTCAATATCTAGCAGTTCTTTGTAGACTCTTCATATATGTTCTAAAATTTATATTGAAATTAACAGTTCCTTGAATAGCTGTTAAAAGCATAAAAAAGAATATTTGTGGAGGAGTCACTCTACTAATTATTAAGTCTTGGTACATACCTACAGTAATCATGACGATGTGTTATGGTAATGAGAAAGACACATAGATCAATGGAATAAATTATAGAACCCAGAAATCAATGTATATAAATAATCTGAACTGAGTTTTGAGAAGCTTGCAAAAGCAATTGAGTGGAGGAAGTATCGCCTTTCCAACAAATTGTGCTGGAGTAATTGGAAATCCACATGCTAAAAATGAATCTTGACCTAAACCTTAGGTGTGTTGCTTCTGGAATAAGGTATATAATAGCACATATGAGTTCCCCACACATTCTCTTCCACTGACATTGCTACATGGAAATCACATGTTCCATAACACTCATGTTCTCTACAGGAGAAAATTAGCCTGCATCTATGGGCCACCATTGAAGAAGCTTTGTGGAGTTCCTCTGAACCTCAGGGGTGCATGGGAATGACACAGCAAAATTTGCGTATTGTCATGTTATTTCAGGATATATTTGTTTCTGTATCATAGCTATAATACAGAAGGATTTGAACAGAGGAGTGACTTATTTGACTTACATTTCAACAGGAATACTCCAGTTCCTGTTTTGACCATATACTGAAGTGAAGAATCAGGGAGAACAGATAGGAAACTCTTGCAACAATCTGGATTAGATGACAGCTTCTAACAGAACAATGCAATTGGATGTGGTGAGAACTGGTCTGCTTTTGAATATATTTTGAAGGAAGATTCAACAGGATTTTCTAATGAATTAGATATTACAGAATATGAGCAAAAAAAAAAAGCAGAGTCAAAGATGACTACAATCTTTATATTGAGAAACTGGAAAAATGGAAGAAGACCATGGAAAGTACTGGCTTGGAAAGGTGGAGAGGGATTGCGACAATGAATTTCTGTTAAGATCAAATGCCTATGGGACACCCAGGTCATGGTAGGAATCATGGATATGTGAAGGATGGAGATTAGGCCATCCTAGCCCTATCGCCAAAAGCATCCTGCTGCCAGTTGAATGGGGTTAGGTTACGGGAGGGTTATGGCTCCTTCCATAAGTACCTTCCACCTAAGTTAACACAACTTAGATGAGAATAATGGTATAAAAATCTTTACTTAGGGATCAGAATGATCTCTAGTGTTGTCTCCTACACTCTACTTATAAAATTCCTAGGTTGGGGAGATTTTCCCCTTATCTTAACTATCATATTCTTGAAAATTCAAATGTGTCAGGCTTCAGCTTGATGCTACAAGAGTTTTCTCCTGGGCAGAGTCATTTCTGATGTTCAAGACCTAATTGCTGGAGAAAGCTCTTGTAGTCTTTAATTAAATTTTGCTTCCTTCACTAATGAGCACAGCAGCTGTAAATATAAACTAAGCAGCCAGTGCATATTAACAAGGTATGTTTCCTCAGAAGAAATGTATATTCTCATATCAATAGAGAATATTCTTTCTGTGCTTATTTCTTTGACTTTTCTCTATTGAAAGAACAAACCCTTACTTTTTGTGGCAATTAGAATTTTTCTCTTTCCTAAGTTACAAGGGGAACTAGACATCAATGGGTTTCCCTATGCCACTTAGAAGAGGGAAAAGTTCAGATCCAATTACTTTATTCTCTTTCAATTTTTATTCTTTATTTTAAGGGTCATGGAGTATATGTCTAATTCTTCCAGGTATGGATACAGAGAGATGAAAATCAGAAGGGAAGCCAGAGCTGGAATAGTTTCTGGAAGAGAACTATTTTTCCTCTCCTCGTCTTCTTTGCTATCTAAAACTAAGTTCTGTAGCCCCAAGGAAAAGGTGTCTTGCATCAAATTCAGTCACATTGATAAATCAATCTGAGTGTTAAAAATTCAAGTTGTTAAGCATGGTGTTCTCTTCCTCTTCTTTTATAAATGTGGCTGGATTAGGAACCTGTCACCAAGAGGCGCAATCATTCCATGACCTTCCCATCTGTCTTCTCTCTCTCTCTCATTTCCCTTTTTCTTTACATGTTTAAAGTATCATTATAATTAGGTGGGAGGAGACTCAGCCATTCAGTTTTCTGTTCCTTTCATTTTTTCTCAGAAATACATGGTGGGCATCTTATCTTTCCAATGTAGGGAAAGAGCTGTAGGTAAATTTTTGAGTTTGAAATTCAGATCAAAAGAGTTCTGTTTGGACTTTCAGTCTGTGCCTTGTGCTTCAGTCCAGTTTACACGTTATGCTTTGGAGTATTGAGGACAAGCTGAGTTAAAATAAAGTAGAGATTTTATTTTTATTTTCCATGCTTTTGTTCACATTTTACCCTTAAGGAACTTGGGTGGAAGGCTATTCTTAGAGATAGGTGAGAAGTATTACTTGATCCCTTTGGCTTAATGGGAAAGTAATTTGACTGCCATTACATTTACACCAATTCCTGAACTGTTAATAGTATGTGCATTGGGCAAAAACACATTTTTGGGGAAGGAAAGGAGTCTGTAAAACAAGTAGCTGTTGGGAAAGTTAGTTCCCACTTGAAGCCTCAGTTTCCTCATCCATAAAATAGGAATAACAATAGTTTCTGTTTCATAAGCTTGTTTAATGGAATAAATGTGTTAAGAACTGTAAAACATTTAGAACAATTTCTAGCATGGCTATATGAGTGTGTGCTATTATTGCTTTTGGCATGTTATATTTCTGAGTGGATTGACTCCTTTATCATTAAAAAAATGACACTTTTTAACCCTGGTGATACTCTTTGCAGTGAAAATCTACATTGTCTAATATGAAAATACTTCTACCATCTTTCTTTTGATTAGTGTTAGCAAGCATATATATTTTCATCCTTGTATTTATTTATTTATGTATGTATTGTATTTATTTATGACAATTTGTAGTGGAATTCTTATAGGCAGCCTATAGCTGGGTTCTGATTTTTTATTCAATCATAAAACCTCTACCTTATAATTGAAAATTTCCTGCCATTTATATTTAATTATATTATTCATGTAGCTGGGCTTCTGTGTACTATTTTGCCATATGTTTTCTATTAGTTCTGTTTCCCTACTTTTTCTTCTTTTCCCGCCTTCCTTTGGATTGAGAATTTTTATTATTCCATTATATTTCCTTTTCTTTTACTGTATAGATGTAATTCTTCCCATTTAAGTGTTTGCTTTAGGACTTAAAATATATTTCCTTAATTCATGACATTCTGCCTTTGCAGACTTTGAACTTATAGGGAAATTGTGATATCATTTGTGCATTCTGCTTCCCCAGTTTTTGTGCAGATATCATTATATATTAAATTGCCTCCATAATATGTTGTGTTTATTTTAAACAATTAACTTTTGTTTTGATACCTACATCAAATCACTTCATAATACATTGCAAATTTTTGCTTAAAACACACAATTGTCTTTTTATTTTTGTTTTTGGTATTGCCATGCTACTCCTGGTAAGCATTCATTTTTCCTTTATAATTGAAAAATACATGACATATATAAAACATGAAATTCTTTATTTCAAAGATACTTTCAAATACATAAGTCAGTGATTTTTTCACAGTGTTGCACTACCATCACCACATTACCAAAAACTTCTATCACCCAAGACACTCTTTAATCATTAGTCACTAACTTTCTATACCCCCTCATCCCCACCCCTAATAACCTGTAATCTAATTTCTGCAACTATATACTTGTATACTGTAGTTATTTCATTTACATTAACTCATACAATATGGCCCTTGTGTTTGGCTTATTTCACTCAACATGATGTCCTCAAGGTTAATCCATGATGTATCAAATAATAGAACCTCATTATTTTTATGATTGAATAATAGTTCACTGTACAAATATACTGCTAATTGTTCATTCATTGCTTGACAGATATTTGTGGCTTTGAATATAAGTGTACAAATATCTGAGTCCTGTTTTAGATCCCTTTGGTTATATACCTAGAAGCGGGAATGCTGGATCATATGGTAGATCTCAGTTTAACTTTTTGAGGAAATGTCAAACTGTTTTCCACAGTGGCTGCACTATTTTACATTCCTAAGAATGATTCATATTTTTTCACATGTTGCCAAATGCTTGTTATTTTTTTCCCTCTGTAATAATAGCCATTCTAATGGGTGTAAATTGGTATCTCATTGTGGCTTGATTTGGATTTCCATAATGAATAAAGATTGCTAAACATATTTTTAAATCCATATTGGCCCTTATTTGGAAAAATGTCTATTAAGTTTTATAATTTTGGGGGTGCCAGGGTAGTTCAGTTCCTCACCTGTCATGCAAGAGACCTGGGTTTAGGTCCTGGTCCTTGCACTTCCCAAAAAACAAACAAGCAAGCAAAACAAATAAAAAACAAACAAAAACCCAACCAAACAAAAATTCAACAAATGGTGCTACAATAACAGGATACTCCAATGGAAAACTAATGTAATGTGACCCTGCCATACAGCATACAAAAAAAGTTTTATAATTTTAGCACATATATTTAACTCTTTGATACATATTGTTTTGTTTTGTTTATAGTGTAAGATAGAGGATGATCTCCATTCTTTTGCATGTGTTTATCAAATTTTTCCAGTGTCATTTGTTGAAGAGACTATTCTTTACCATTGAGTGGCCTTGGCACCCTTGTCAAAAATCAATTTCCCACAGGCCCTGCCCCAATCAAGATGATATAATGAGAAGCTTCAGGGCTGGGTCACCCAATAGAAACTTTGAGCAACCAGCAAGAATTGGCATAAACATCTTTCTCAAAGCTCCAGAACACAGTTAAAGGATTTCAGTATCAGGATGAGTGCTAACTCAGAAAGAGGCATATTAAAAATGGTAGCATTTCACGGTACCCTGGATGGCCCCAGTCCATCCCCTAACCAGCTTGACATGAAACAGGCCCATGGTAAGAGTCCCTGCCCTGGTAAAAAAGGAAGAAATGTCACACTCATGCACATACTGGGAGCATGTATGTCTGGTATAATCTCTCTGGTGGTGGTCTGAGGGTCATCATCAAGTCACTCAAGTTCACTTTATAGATTTAAGATGTTAAATTTAAGCCCCATGGTAACTACAAAGAAAATATCAGAGAATATCCAAGTTCATCCAGATAGAAAGGAGAGTTTGTGTTGTCAGGGTGCAGAGAATGGGGAGTTTCTGTTAAATGTGTATAGGGTTTCTGTTTCAGGAGATAAGAAAGATTTTGTAATGAATGGTGGTGAGGGTGCCACAACATTGTGAATGTGACTCATCCCACCCAATATTATGCTTGGAAGTGGTTGACATGGAAAAGTTTATGTTGTATATGTTTTCCCATAATTAAAAAATAAAAAAGAGTAATGAAGGAGATGATGATAATATATGATTTTTATGTGACCTAACAAAGGAGAAAAGTCTCCAAGAGAAGTTATCAGGATATATGAAAAAATTGGAATGTAGACAGTAAGTTTCATTATCAATGTTAAATTTCTTGAATTTGATAACTGCACTTAAGAAGTTTACATAAGTGAATATCCTCTTTCTTAGAATGCACATGACAGTATTATGCTGTGCTAGTTTGTGAACTGCCAGAATGTGATATACCAGAATTGGAGTGGCTTTTTTTAAAAGGGGAAATTTAATAAGTTACAGTTTTATTGTTATAAGCCTATGGAAATGTCCAAACTAAGGAATCCAGGGTAAGGTACCTTAATTAAAAAAAGGCAGATGCATCTGAAACACCTCTGTCAACTAGGAAGGCATGCTGGTCCTTTGCTCCTAGGTTCTGTTACTTTCAGCCTCTGGTCCTGTGTGTTTTCCTCACTTTACTTCTCCAGGGCTGGTTTCATCTCTTGGCTTCCCTTGGCTCTCTCCATGTTCTGGCTTGCTTAACATCTCATGAAAATGTCTCCTGGTAGCTGAGCATCTCCAAATATCTGTGTCTCTGTTTTCCATGTGTCCACATCTGTGTCAGCTCTGCTTTGAAGTTTCTGCCAGCTCTCTTCTGTCAGCTCTGAGGTTTCTATAATTTCTGTCAGCACTGTCATTTCTGACTCTCTCCAAAATGTTTCCTCTTTTGAAGGATTCCAGTAAACTAATCAAGACCCACCTGGAATGGGTGGAGTCACATCTTCATCTAAACAAAGTTAATACCCACAACTGGACATGTCACTTCTCTATGGAGAAAATATAATCAAAAGATTCCAACCTGCATTATTAAATCAGGATTAAAAGATTGAATTGGGATTAAAACATGGCTTTTCTGGGATACATAATACTTTCAAACTGGCACATACATCTTCCAGGCTCATGATATATACAACCTATTCTGACTTGTATAGAAAATGTATACAGATATTCAGACAAATTTATATAGAGATGGATGTATTGACTCATGGATGGGTAGAAATAGAATGATATGGAAAACATAATTTTCAGATCCTGGGATCTCAGGGGAAATGAATTTGTTGGAATTCTCTTCATCAGGTTTGTATTACTTTGCAACAGTCCTATAAGGTTGAAGGTATTCCAAAATAAAAAGTTTTGAAAAAATAACTAGGCCTTAGATGTCAGGGCTTATTTCTGAAATCTCATTCTATTCCATTGGTCTATATTGCTTCCTTGTGAAAGTATCACAGCATCTTGATTGCTGTAGCTTTTTAATAAGTTTTGAAATCAAGAATTGTCTCTCCACTTTGTTCTTTTTTTGCAATAAGGTTTTGTCTATTTGAGACTACTTGGCCATTTGTATGAATTTGATTATTGACTTTTCCATTTCTGCAAAGAAAGCTGTTGAGATTTTTATTAGGATTGCAGTAAATCCATAATTTCTTTTGGTAGTGTGTCAGTTACAAAGGATTATGTACCTTAGAAGAGCCATGTTTTAATCCTGATCCATCTTGTGGATGCAGCTGTTTTTTCCTATTCAGTACTATAGGTTCGAAACTTGATTAGGTTATCTCCATGGAGAAGTGACCTACCCAATTGTAGGCATTAACTTTTGTTTTTTTTTTTTAACATTGGCAGACACCGGGAATCAAACCCGGGTCCTCAGGCATGGCAGGCAAGCATTCTTGCCTGCTGAGCCACTGTGGCCTGCCCTGTAGGCATTAACTTTTGATTAGATGTATTCCATGGAGTTGTGACTCCACCCATTCCAGGTGGGTCTTGATTAATGATTCCAGTTTACTGGAATCATTTAAAAGAGGAAGCATTTGGAGAGATTCCCTTTTTAGAGCCATGAGAACCATGAGACTCCACACAGCCAGAGGTCTTTGGAAAATGTCTCTAGGGGAGCTTCATGAATAAGAAGCCTGCAGAGAAAGCTAGCAGACATCACCATGTTCACCATGTGCCTTTCCAGTTGAGAGAGAAACCCTGAACTTCGTTAGCCTTCCTTGAGTGAAGATAACTTATTATTGGTGCCTTAATTTGGACATTTTTATAGACTTGCTTTAAATGGGACATTTTCTAGCCCTAAGAACTATAAATTCATAACTTATTAAATTCTCCTTTTTAAAAGCTGTTCCAGTTCTGCAATATTGAGTTCTGGCAGCTAGCAAACTAAGAACGGTAGTATTGGCTTTTTAAAGATATTTTTCTTCCAACCCCTGAACATGGTTTGCCATTCTATTTACTTAGTTGTATTTCAACTCTTTCAGCAATGTTTCATAGTTTTCATGTGTAGGCCTTTACATCCTTGTCTAAATTTATCCCTCAATATTTTATTCTTTTAGTTGCTATTGTAAATGTACTTGCTTTCTTCATTTCATATATCTACTTTTTTATACATTAAGCTTTGTTATGTATAAGCCTTTGTTATAATTAATTAAAGATTAATTGTAATCTTTCTGAACTATAGACTTTAATTTACATTAATTGTATTTTTCTTATATAATACTCTATTAACACTTTGTAATAGTGACATACATTTGTTCTCATTCATGTAAAACATTTTTATATTTGTACAATTAACCACTAAAATCATCCACTCTAGATTTCTCTGAGTTATACCATCCATTTTTATCCTCTAGTTTTTTTCTGGTGATATACATATGATGCTAGCTTTCCCATTTCAATCATACTCAGCCTTGCTAATTGAACTTATAATTGTGTCTTATCATCACAGAGAATTAGGCTATCCATTTCCAAACATTTACAAACAACCTTACTAAACAATCCATACTCTTTAAGCTCAATTGTCAAATTTCTACCCTCTTTCTATCTCCTGATAACCAATACTCTCACATTTAACTCTCAGAATTTGCTCATTATAGCTATTTCATATTAATTAGACCATACAGTATTTGTCCTTTTGTTTCTGGCTTATTTTGTTTAACATAATGTCCTCAAGTTTCATCCATGTTGTTGCATGCATCATGACTTTATTCATCTTATAGCTGCATGATATTCCATCTTATGTATGTACCACAGATTATCCACTCATCAGTTGATGGAAATTTAGGCTGTTTCCATCTATTGGCATTCATGAATAATGATGCTATAAACATAGGTGTGCAAATGTCTCTTTGTGTCCCTGCTTTCAGTTTTTGTATTTATCTGGTAATGGGGGAATTGCTGGATTATATGACAACTTTTTACTTAGCTTCCTGAAGAACCACCAAACTGCATTCCAGAGTGGCTACACAATTCTACATTCCCACAGTGGATAAGTGTACCTATTTCTCCACATACTCTCCAGCACTTATAGTTTTCTGTTTTATGGATAATAGCCATTCTAATAGGTGTGAGATAGCATTTCATTGTGGTTTTGATTTGCATTTTCCTAATAACTAGTGAAATTGAGTATTTTTTCACATCCTTATGGGCCATTTGTAATTCCTCTTTGGAAAAGTGTTTATCCATGTCCTTTGCCCACTTTTAAAAACATTTTTACTGTGAAATATAACATATAAGTAAAAAATTGATAAATTTCAAAGCATAGTTCAACAAGTAGTTATATTTCAAAATATAGTATGAATTAGAGTTCAACAGTTTTGAGTATTCCCTTCTGGCTGTTCTAATACACTAGAAATAAGAAATATCTATATAATGAATTAGTAGTCATAATTATTTGTTAAATTCTAACTTCTCAGTTACAACTTTTCCATCTCATTTGATCACATTCTTAATCTTGAGGGATATCTGGGGAATGACCCTTCTAATTTTTTCATGCTTATTATTTTGAAAACTATAAGCACTTGGTAGATGTTCTTGAAAAGACTTGTACCTCTGGGTTTCAAGGTTTATCCAACATAAGAAGAATCTGGAAGTACAAGCATCTGAAAAAATGAAAATATGTAAAAATTTATTGAGTCTTAGCTAGAGCTCTGGGTATTCTTTATGGTATTCAGGAAAATTGCTGGTTTGGGCTTGGCATACCATGACAGTTTACAATATCTGGCTGAAGCTTGCATAAGAGTAGCCTCCAAAATGACCTCTTGACTCTATTTGAAATCTCTTGCAGTTGAATCCTTATTTTCTTTCATTTCTTTTACCCTTTTTGGTCAGGAAAGGCATCCTCATCCCTTCATCCCTCACATCCTAGGTTCATCACTTGGAGTCATGTCCTACATTGCCAGAGAGACTCAGTGTCCTGGAAGTCATGTTCTATCTATGTGGCTAGGTAATGCATTTATTTGCAGTGTTTGATTTTGGAGAGAGGTCACATTTAAGTCACAGAAGAGGTTCTCTGGGGTGACTCAGGCCAAATTATAGGTAGCCTTAGCTTTGCCATTACACCTTTTGCCCACCTGAAACATTTTAAAATTGGGTTGCTTTTCTTTTTGTTCTTGAGTTGTAGGACCTCTTTATATATTCTGGATATTAAACGTTTATGTGATATGTAATTTCTGAATATTGTATCCCATTGAGTAGTCTGCATTTCAACTTTCCTGACAAAGTCCTTTGCCATGCAAAAGTATTTAATTTTGAGGCAATCCCATTTATCTATTTCTATTTTCATTGCTTGCACTTTGGGTGTAAGGTCTAGGAAACCATTTCTTACCAACCCAAGGTATTTAAGATATTTCTCTTCATTTTCTTCTAAGAGTTTTATAGGCTTAGCTTTAATATTCAGTTCTTTGATCCATTTTGAATTATTTTTTGTATAAGGTGTGAAATATGTATCCTCTTTCATTATTTGCAATATAGATAGCCAGTTCTCCAAGTAGCATTTTTTGATGAAGAGGTTCCATCCCGGTTGAGTGGATTTGACTGTCTTATTAACTACATGGCTCTAATTTTATGACTGTGTGATTGTAAAAACCTTATGGCT
>PVIY010041729.1:0-21452 GCA_004026745.1 Myrmecophaga tridactyla | reverse complement strand
CCCTTCATTCTATCTCTCTCTCTCCTTCCCACCCCCCATACTGCTCTGTCTCTTTCCTTTTTCCTCTCTCTCTCTCTCGTTTACCTTCCTGTCTGTCCACATAGGTCTCTTAAAGCCTCTTCTCTTGTCCCTTCTTCCAACAGCTGCTGGCACTGCTGCTGGTAGCTTCCCCCACTTCTCTTCCCCCAGCCACCACCAATTCCTCTTCCCCAGAAAGGGACACAGGAAGCTGGGTACCGGGCCTCCGCTTGGCCTGGCCCTACCCAGCTCCGCCAGGGGTCTGTGACTCATTTTCCCCGTCTGCACCTTGGAGGTGATAATAACATCCCCCAGCGCTGTTGGAAAGATAAAAGGAGCTAATCGCCTGGAGTGAGTGGACACTTGGACACAAGGCGGTCATCCCTTTGCCTTGTTCTGAGCGCTCAGACCCCAGCTCCTGTGTTTTGCTGCCAACAGCTCACATCCGCATTCTTATTCAGGGGCCTGACCTTGGGCTACAGTGAGCCTGAAGTGCCCGGAAGTTTATGTCCCCCTGGAGAGGCGCATGGGCAATGGCTGGCAGGGACAGGGGTAGGAGGGCTGAGCTCTTTCTCCTCCCGGCAGGCTCTTCACACTCCAGGCCTCTCCCATGGGCTCAGGCTGAGGCTTTGCCTGAAATCACTCTCTTGCTCAGCTTCAGCTTCTTCCCTTTCCCTGTGCTGCTCCCCCACTCTCCTCCCAGCCTCCCCAGGGCACACCTCCCTAATAAATGTCTTGCCCAGGAATCTTTATCTCAGGGTCTATGGCTCAGGATCCCGGCTTGAGCAACAGCTTAAGCTGTTTCGCATGGACCCAGTGCAGAGTAAACGCTCAATCCACTTTAGCCATGATCATTTTACTTCTTGGCAATCGTGTGACTCGGAGCAAATACTTCTGCCTCTCTGCACCTTAATTTCCTCATCTGTAAGACAAGCGCAATGACATTTGCTCTGTGCAAGTTGTTGCAGAGTGGCTGAGTGAAGAATCAGACAAATGTCCCAGCCTGCCTGAGGGGTGGCCCTGGCAAAAGGACAGTGTCTGCTTTCCATCATCACTCACCACCTCTCAGCTGCCTTTCCAGGCTCAGGAATTGGGAATCCCTACTTCCTAGGCTTGCCCTCGTGCCTCTGGCTCAGAGGAGGAAAAGCAGCTCTCTGCTTCCCTTCCTGCAAGTGGGAAACCTTCCATGGGACCCAGCTGTCCGTTGAGATCAACACAGTCCCTTTCCTGGTCGAGCAATAGCTAGGGGGAGCGATGATGAATGAAAAATAGGAGAACTTCAACAAAGAGACAGAAGTTTTAAAAAGGAACAAATGAAAATACTGGAATTGAAGACCGCAATAACGCAAATGAAAAATTCCCTAGAGGTTTTCGACAGCAGATTGGAGCCTGCAGAAGAGAGAATCAGTAAACTCAGGGACAAAAGAAATGATTCAGGCTGAGCAGTAGAATGAAAAAAGTGAAAAGTGCCTAAGACTGTGAAACACCACTGAGCAAACCTATAATATGTATTATGGGAGTCTCAGAAGCAGAAGCAGAGAAAGGCACAGAAGGAACATTCAAGGAAAAGAATGGTGGAAAACTTCCCAACTTTAACCAAAGCCATGAATATACACATCCAAGCTGCCCAATAAACCCCAAACCATGCAAATTTGAAGAGAACCATTTCAAGAAGAAATAGAAGATCTCAGACCAATAACAAGTAAGGAGATTGGACCAGTATCAAAAACCTACCACTAAAGTAAAGCCCAGACCAAATGGCTTCACAAGTGAATTTTATCAGCCATTCCTAGAAGAATTAACACCAATCTTACGCAAACTCTTCCAAAAAATTGAAGAGGAGGAACACGTCCTAACTCATTTTCTGAGGCCAGCATCCCCTTAACACCAAAGGCAAATAAAGATGCCACAAGAAAAGAAAATTACAGACCAGTATCAATGCAAAATCCTCAACAAAATACTAGCACACAGAATCCAATAGCACGTTGACAGAGTTATACAACATGATCAGTAGATTTTATCCCAGGTACGCAAGGGAGGGTCAACATAAGAAAATCAATTAATATAATATGCCACATTAACAGAACAAAGGAGGAAAGCACCCAATCATCTCAACTGATGCAGAAAAGACATCTGACAAAATCCAGCACATTTTCTTGTTAAAAACAGGTAGAAAGCTAGGACTAGAAGGAAACTTCTTCAACATCATAAAAAGTTTATATGAAAAGCTCACCACTGACATCATACTCAATGGTGAGAGACTGAAAGCTTTCCCTCTAAGATCAGGAAAAACACAAGGATGCCCACTGTCACTGCCGTTATTCCACATTGTATTAGGAGTGCTAGCCAAAGCAATGAAGCAAGAGAAAGAAATAAAAGGCATCCAAATTGGAAAGGAAGAAGGTCCACACCCCTGGGAGTCATGTCCCATGTAGACAGGGGGAGGGCGGTGAGTTTGCTTGTTGTGTTGGCTGGAGAGAGAGAAGGCCAACTGATTTTTGAAAGGGTGTCAAGTCCATTGAATGGGGAAAGGATCATCTTTTCAACAAATGGTGCTGGGAAAACTGGATAGCCATATGCAAGAGCATGAGAGTGGACCCCTACCTCACACCATATACAAAATCAACTCAAAATGGATTGACGTTCATAGTGGCATTACTCACAATTGCCAAAAGATGGAAGCAACCCAAGTGTCCAAAACCAATGAATGGATAAACAAAATGTGGTATGTCTATACAACGGAATGTTATTCAGCTATACAATGGAAGGAAGTTCTGATACATACAATGACATGGATGAACCTTGTCATTCAAGACACAATGTTGAATGAAATAATCCAGACACAAAAGACAAATATTGTATGGTCTCACTGATATGAAATAAT
Source organism: Myrmecophaga tridactyla (assembly GCA_004026745.1). Lineage (NCBI taxonomy): Eukaryota > Metazoa > Chordata > Mammalia > Pilosa > Myrmecophagidae > Myrmecophaga > Myrmecophaga tridactyla. The sequence goes on along the minus strand of PVIY010041729.1, from coordinate 18,550 downwards.
TAGAATAAGCAAATCCATAGAGTCAGAAACTAGAATACAGGTTATCAGGGGCCTGGGTGGGAGGTAAAGAAAAGGGAGTTATTGCTTAACTGGTAGAGTTTCCTTTGGGTGTGATGGAAAAGTTTTGGTAACGGATAGTGGTGATGGCAGCACCACTCTGTGAAAATAACTACCACCACTGAATTATATATTTGAAGGTGGTTACAAGAGGAAATGTTAGGTTGTATATACATTACCAGAATAAAAATTTTAAAAAGCCCATAGACCTGTAGAAGACAAACTGTGCCTCCTAATGTACAAAATGGACTATAGTTAATAGTATAATTATAATAATATTGTTTCATCAACTGTAGGAAAGATACCAAGTGAATGCAAAGTGTTAATAATAGGGAAAACTTCATGGTGATGATATTGTGAGCCACTGATTGTACATCATGTAAGGAATGTTTGTGTTTGTATGTTGTTTTTTTATTTGTCAATTAAAAAAATAGTGATAATAAAAAAAAGTTACCACCTCCCAAGATAATAATAATAGGGAAAACTGTGTGCCTGGGGGTATATGGGAACTCTAGCTTCTGTATGGGTTTTCTGTAAACCTACAGAAACTAATAAATAATAAAAATGATTTTTAAAAAATGAGTCATTACAACATACAGGGAAATATTATTTCTCAAAACTAGGAATTCTCTAAACTTTAGGGGAGAAAATATAATGATTTAGTGTGTAATTTCCTAACATAGTTTGCATTGAATAAAATGTCCCTCTGTACATGTCCAAAATAAAAGAGATTCAAAATAGAAAAACAAAAACAAAAACATCCATGAGTGGTGGGTCTGGGGTGCACCAAAATCCAAAAGGCACAGCTTATGCTTTAGACTCAGCGCCCGACTCCAGATCAGCCCCGAGGCCAGCCTCGGTGGAATGAACCCCTCCCCTTTCCCAAACTCAGCTGTTTCTGTGTCCTTGAAAATGCCTCTGAAATGTCAATTGTGGGCCACCCTCCCCTCCCCCGCACGTCATGTAGCAGCTCAAATATATTATACATATTAAAAGAATATATTCTCTGGCAGCCCTAAAGGGGATAATGAAACCTATATATATATATTTATACACAATGGATTGGCTCGAAATGCTTTGAATATCTCTCCAGCTGTGGCAACCCTTTGAAATATGACACTCCAAAAACGCCTCCCCCCTTTGGCGGCTGGCGGGAGACATTAAAGATTTAAAAAAGGGGAAGGAAGGAAGGAGAGGAAGGAGAAGAAAAAGGAGGCAGCTGCTTTTGCCTTTGGCTGCGCAGCAGCAAACTGTGTTTAAATATTAAAACCACCCATCACCCAGGCTAGCTGTCCGCCCCCTGCCACGGCCTGGGCCCTCGCCAGTGGCTCCTGTGGCTCAGATGGGTGGGGGGGAGCGAAGCAAAAATACCCGGCAACCGCAGTGATGGGTGAGGCTGGGAGAGTGTGGCAGGGGTGGTGGGGGTGGGGTGAGGTGGTGGGGGATTGGGGAGGAAGGGGCGCTGGTGGTCAGGTTGAGATCTAAACTCTGGGCTTTTCTGGGCTTGGCTGGGAAATGGGGCCTGATGTGGGAGCAGCATGGGGACAACTGCTGGATTTGTGGGAAAAGATGCGGGTTCAGATCCTGACTGTCTCTGTTTTTTTTTTTTTTCTGACTGTCTCTTAAGTGCTGTGTGAACTTGACCTTGGGAAGTCTCTCCCTGTCTCTGGGCTGCAGGATTCTCATCTATGTCTGCTATGGGAGATTTGGACTGGATTACAGAACTTTAGGGGTCCATGAATTCTCAGAAATTGCAAGCAAAATTGGGATGGGGTTAAGAGGTCACAGGGCTCGCGTCTGTGCTGGTCTCTTCTATCCAGATGTAGGCCACTTTAAGGCTCCTTACGGGGCTTCATTGGCTCTTCTCCCCAACCAGATGGGGCCTGATTTCCTCTGGGTTCTTCAGCTCCCTCAGAGGAGGCGCTTAGTAGATGTTTGCTAATGGTCAGCGATCCGGGAAGGCACATCTTTTCCCAACAATATAATTAAAGGTGATCAGAAGTGGTATGAGCAATCTTGAATGGTGGTGTGCTCGACCACCACGGAAGGAATTCTGAGTCCAGATCAACTTTTGGGGGATGCTGCAAGGGAAATTTCAGATCTAGCTTGAAGTAAGCACAGGGTTCGAGTGGCCCCCATGATCTCAGCCTACCCCAGCTTCACCTCTGTGGGTATATGGATTTCCCCGTCTGAGTCCTACTTTGTTGCCCATTCCTCTTGCTGCCCCAACCCTCAACCCGACCCCCATTTACCAGCCGACAAAAAATTTGGTCCTATTTGGTAGCTTTGATTACTTAGAAATAAGGTGAAATTTAAAAGGGTAGCTTGTTTTTTCCCCAGCATTTCTTAGCATCTCTGCCTCTCCAGCAGCGTCTGCTCCTTTGTTTCCCTCAGGACTCCCTCCTGACTCTCTGGCCATTGCCTCTTCCCTTACCTGGTCCGGCCACCTGGAAGAAGGGGACAGAGGTCACCAGGATCCTAAATGCTGAGCTCTGGGGCAGGGACACCCAGACACGGACCCAGATGGGCTGAGTCAGCACCACCTGGAGCTTCTGAGTCCATTGATCAGGGCCGGCAGCATGTTTTCTCAAAGCTCCAGAATAATTCTGAGGCTGGGACAACTTGGGAAGTCTTAATCCTTGAGCTCGGAACCAGCATGCAGCTCCAAAAGCAGGAGAACAAGGAGGCAGTGTGGACCCCGTTCTGAGATCCTGAAGTCTCTGCCAGCAGTTCTTAGTATCTATGCCTCCTTCCAACCTGCTTCTCTTGCACTTCCCCATCTCTACAAAGGACACTTCCCAGCAACCCCAATATTTAAGCTAGAAACTAAGGCATCATCCTGGGTTCTTCCCTGTTCCTTACCCCCCATACAGCAGCAAGGCTCATCAACTATGTCCGGAAACTATCACCTCCACCGCTGCCACCCGGAATTACTGCAACAGCCCCCTCCCTGGTCGTCTGGCTTCCATTCACGCCCAGTCCATTCTCCACGCAGCAGCCAGAAGGATCTGTTAAAAATATGAATCTGATCTTTTCCCTGTCCTGTCTCGCCCTTCCCATCATCTTGCCTCTGCACGGCTGGTTCCGTCTCATCTTTCAGCCCCTGCTTTAAACGCAGCCTCATCAAAGGGGCCCTCCCTGCCCTCCCTGGCTACAAGCAGCTGCTTCTTCCTCACTTCTTCATCTCTGCCCTTTCTCGGTCTCCTTCGCAGCGTTTTCCACAATTTGTAATGCTCTGTTTGTTGTTTACTTGCTTGACAGTCCATCTCCTCCCTCTGGATGGTGAGGCCCGGGGGGACATGCTCTATTTACTGCTCGATCCCCTGCACCAGGCCACAGTGTAAATTCCCAGAAGAGCGGGCTGGCTATACTTGACCGGCCCGACTCATCATTCGAGAAGAAAAAGCAGGCCCTTGGGTCAGGGGACCACTCACTGTGCACGAAAACGGAGTCCTGGAAAGGACCATTGGTCTGTTCTGAAAGCAGCTGTCATTGCACAGTTCAGGGAGGGAGTCCCCAGGACACTGGCCCCACCACCTCTTGAGCCTCCATCCCGAGCCAGGATGAAGCAGAAGGGAAAGGCCAATTCCTGATCCAGCCATTTTACAGAGGGGTCAGCAGCCCCTCAGCCCCTCCCTCACACGGTCAACCGTCCAGAACTCACCCACAGGCTCACAGGCTTTCCAGCAGCAGGCAAAGGTCTCTAAAGGGAACTAAGAGGTCATCGAGTCCATGCCCCAGCCCCTAAGCAGGTCTGAGCAGCTCAGAGAGAACAGGACTCCCGACCTATTTCCTACCCCACCCCCACCCCCCAATTAAGTCTGGAGAGGTCCGGTGGAATTTGGGACTTTGGGACTGGAGCCGGGATTTAGGAGATCTGATAGCCTCCTTTCTCCTTTCTGCACATCAGCTTCCCTGTCTCAACAACAGGAGGTATTTTGACGCTAGGAGAATCTCAGGACCGCTTGAGCGTGGTCTCACCAGGTCCGAATTCGCCCTCGTACGGCTGCAGCCCGGGTGTGGACGCGGCGCCGCTTCTCCATGGAGCGCTCGCGCCCCCTGCTGGACAGAGGCGGGAGGGCAGCCGCGGCTCTTCCCGGGGCCCCCGCGGATTTTTCCACTCTCCGGACTCAACCTCCCCGAGTGCGCTGTTGCTGTCTGCAGGCGGAGAGGGTGCGCTTCAAGGGGTCTGCAGCGCCACGGGGCCTGGAGCCACAGGTGGAGATGCTCTGTCTTTCTCTCTCTTCCTCTCCCCTCACTCCCCCATCCCCTCCCTCCCTCTCCCTCTCCCTTCCTCTCTCGCTGGCACACATACATGCACACGTAATTCACTGAGCTCAGAAATTCCAGACCCATCCTGACTGCACGCACCCAGTACCACCCACCCTCCTAGGCAGGCATTGGGAGGTCCTTCCCATGATCCGAGGAGTCCGGAGGAGCAAAGGGCAGCTGTTGGCCGGAGGTGCGGACAGAACTTGGACATGTGGGGGGCGGTGACACGCGTGTGTGACCTTGAGGTCCCTCACTGAGGTCAGCATAACCACGCAAGGAGGGAAAGGGGCCCAGGCACCCAGAGGTGGGAAAAGGGCCACTTGCAAAGGGCACACCGAGTCTTAAGGGAGAAATGAGGAGGCAACTCTCCCCAGGGCCTCCTGGTCAGCACAGCAGGAAACCCTGAGGGAAATTCCCAGCTCGCCCAGGTCACTGGCAGGGCTTTACTGTAATTTTGCCTCCCCCGTGGGTAGTTCTCACACAGGGTTCAGGCAAGTGTCCAGCTGCCCCCAAGGGACACAGAAAGTCAGATCGGCCAGTCCCTGGCATGGAGTCTTGTGTTTGGAAATCAGGCTCGCTGGCTCTTTATTCATTCAGCATCAACCTACAACAGGCACTGTGCACATCCAGCAGACAGCAGGGGCCCTGCCCGCATGGAAGTTTCCTCCATGGGGTAGAGGGATACGGTAAAAACAGGCAAGCAGGTAGACAATGTAATGCCAGCTGATGATCCCGCAATTGCACTGCTAAGCAAGAGAAACAAAAATGTATGTCCAAGTGTCCACACAAAGATATGCATGTGAATGTTCACAGCAGATTTATTCTTAATAGCCAAAATGTGGAAACAGCCCAAGAGTCCATCAACAGTTGAATGAATAAACAGCCTGAGGTTCAGCCATACAGTGGTATACTACTCAGATACAAGCAATAACTGGGATAAATCTCAAAGAGATTATGCTGAATAAAAGAAACCAAACACAAAAGAGTACATATTATTCTACCTCTATGAAATTCTAGAATAGCTAAAACTAAACGATAGTGTCAGAAGGCAGATTGGTGAGTGCCCGAGGCAGGGAGGGGTCGTCTGACTGTGAGGGAGCCTGAGGGAACCTTTTGGGGTGATGGAAATGTTGACTGGGGTGCTGGTTACAGGGACATAGGCATTGGTCAAAGTTATCAAACCATACCCTTCAAATGGGTGTTTCACATTGTATGTGAATTATGTATTTAGTATAATGTGGTCAGAGATACTTCTCTAAAGAGATGATAGTGAGTTAAGACCTGAATGAAGTGGGGGACCTGGACATGGGGATATCTTAGGGAAAACATCCCAGGCAGAGGGACCAGCAAGTGCAAAGGCCCTGAGGCAAGCGGTTTTCTCCCTCCCTGCCACAGATAACTGAATCAATGCTTGTTCCAGGATGTTCCCACAGGCTGCCAACTGCTGACCTGATTAAAATAATTAAGACAGAGTCCTGCTCCTCCCTCACCCCGATCATAGGCATCTGGCTGTGCCCACAAAGACTGTTACAGTGGCTGATATTTAGGGCCACACTGGCACTGAGTTTCATCGGGACAAATGAAACCACAGTGCCAGGGAAGGCTGGGGAACTAGGGATGATCCTGGCATTTCTGCCTTTTTAGATTGGGGTCCTCACGAAAGCAAACCTCAAGGCAAGGATCTGGGTGCAGTTGGTTTCTTTGAGAGGAGCATAATTTGAGAATGGGGACGTGGGCCAGGGAAGGAAAGCAAACCAGCACAGGCAGTGTTAATGAGTGGGCCACTGCTGTGGGCAACTGGGGCCCGAGCCCGTGGGGGGCCTCCCTGGGGGGCTGTAGAACAGGTCTCAGAGCTGTTCCCTGGAAGAGAAGAAGCTGGGCTATTTATCCACCCACTCTTGGCCTCCACTGGTTGAGGGTCCCTGATGTGCCCAGGTGCCCCATGTGTGGGCTGAGCAGTCCCCTGGAGGAGAATTCCCTTGCTGGAGAGACATCAGAAGCTGCTAGCTAATATGGTATTATCTGCAGTCCACCGGAGGGGTGGACCAAGGGATATGGACAGGGCACAAACCACGTCTGCTATAGCATCAGACGCATGCAGGGAAGAAACCCTTTTGCCACCCCACCCCAAGTTCTGCAAATTTTGTTTAACTGCAGTAAATAAGAATCCGAGTCTCCTAGAGAGGTACAACAGTTCTAATGCGGCTGATGGCAGCACCTTCTGTTAGAAGCGTCCTGGTGCACTCATGCCAAAAACCAGGGCTTTCTCCAACTCCTCGGCCCCCCAGCCTATGGGTTCTTCCCTCGTCCCCATCTCTGGGCCCTGACTGCCTGGGCTCCCAACTTTCACTCTTTAGTTGCTCCGGTGGGCCACGGAGCAGCCAGAGCTAGCTTCCAAACTCCCACCCTGCATGCTCCTACCCTGTTCCTTAGAAGCATTTGCCGAACTGCTGCCTTCGATCCATCTGCAATTATTATTTACTTATTTTTCCTCAAGCCAACATGCCTTTTTGATTTATATATATTTATCTTTAAAAGAAGCTATTAAAATAATATACTCTTTTAAAATCCTTGTGAAATCATGAATTTGATGTCCCATCTCAAATCACCCAGCCAGTCTCCTCCTCTCCCCCATCCTGTGGCATGCACAACACACTTAGGGTAACTCCTGGAGTCAGAATCAATCCAGCCTCCTTAACTGGGTGTTAAAACCCTATCACATCGAGAGCTTCCTCCACCTTCATCTGTGGACTCACATCCTATCGTCTGACACACACACACAGCAGAGCAGCACTTACTTGCTTCCAGATTTTATCTATGCTGTTGCCCCTGCCTGACATTTTCTTCTCACATCCTTATGTACCTGGCGACCTCCTATTCATCCTTCAATGCCCAGCCCCAAAAGCACATGTTCTCTAGATTCAGTTCCTTCTCTGAGCCCCCACAAGAATCAATTTCTCCCTCATCTGGATCCTTACACCTCTCTGTTCATGTATCTGATATAGAACAGACCATCTAGCTTCATAAATGCCTTCCCAACCACCTCCCTTCCCTACTTGGCTGAGAATGCTTGTTTTGGGGAGCTGAGTCTGGGTGTGTCTTATTTACAAAGCATCCAACAAGCATTTGTTGGGCACAGTGCAGAGTTTGGTGGATTCAGCCATGAACAAACAGACCCCATCAGTCTTCCTCTCCTGGAACCCACAGCCTGGTGGGGAAGGCAGACACTAAGTAAGTAGACAAACAAATGAGTATCTAATTTCCAAATTGTAGTAACTGTTATTAAGAAAACATTCTAAGTGTTTTGATACAATGTGATTGGGAGCCCAATCTGAATAGAGTAAAGAGAGAAGGGTGCAGTGAGGAGGTAACATTTGAGCTGAGTCCTGCAAGGTGAAAAGCTGGGGAGAGGGTTCCAGGCAGAGGAAACTGCCTGTGCAACAGCCCTGAGGTGTAAAACTGCTGTGTTTCTAGAAGAGAATGGAGGCCAAGGTGGCTGAGAAGCATGGCGAGAAGAGCTGAAGGGGTGAACTTTGGGGATGGTGGTTGTGTCACAATACTGAGTGTCACAGCCTACACACTGGTGGCTTCGGTGTCTGTCTGGGAGAGGCACCTGTCCACAGCAAGGAGCTTGCCTGTATGCAGAGGGAAGTCAGAGGAATTAAACTCCAAGGTCAACCTTCAATCAATGAGGACCAGAATTTAAGTTCATCCATGTTGCAGCATGTATTCTCTGGACTTCATTCCCTTTTAAGGCCAAATAATGTAGTATTATATTGATATACCACATTTTGTTTATTCATTAATTGGGTGAAATCATTTGGGTTGTTTCCACTTTTTGCCTATTATGAATAATGCTGCTCTGAAAGCTTGTGTACAAGTTTTTGCGTGGACATGTTTTCAATTCCCTAGGGTGTATACCTAGGAGCAGAATCGCTGGATGATATGGTAACCCTATGTTCCAGTTTGCTAGCTGCCGGAATGCAATATACCAGAAACAGAACAGCTTTTTAAAAAGGGGAATTTAATAAGTTGCTAGTTTACAGTCCTAAGGCCATGAAAATGTCCTTGTTGAAGCAAGTCTATGGAAATGTCCAATCTAAGGCATCCAGGAAAAGACACCTTGATTCAAGAAGGCCGATGAAGTTCAGGGTTTCTCTCTCGTCTGGAAAGGCACATGGTGAGCATGGCATCGACCGCTCGCTTCCTTTCCAGGCCTCTTGCTTCATGAAGCTACCCCAGGGGCATCCTCCTTCATCTCCAAAGGCCTCTGGCTGGTGGACTCTGGTTCTCTCAGCCTCATGGCTCTGCTCGGCTCTGCTGTGGCTTTCTTGTCATTCTCAAAAGGGCATTCTCTCCAAAAATGTCCCCTCTTTTATAGGATCCCAGTAAACGAATCAAGACCCAGGCAGAATGGGTAGAGACATGCCTCTGTCTAATCAAGTTTAATACCTACAATTGATCGAGTCACATCTCCATGGAGATAACCTAATCAAGCTTCCAACCTATGGTACTGAATAGGGATTAGAAGAAACCGTTGCCTTCACAAGATTGATTAGGATTAAAACATGGCTTTTCTAGGGTACATAAATCCTTTCTAACCAACACATCCTTTGAGGCACTGCCAAACTGTCTTTCCAAGTGGGTGCGGCACCTGACTTTCCCACTAACAACGCCCAGGGTAACAGCGTCTGGTATCCTCGCCAAGGCTCGCTATTGTCCGTCTTTTTTATTATGTTGTCCTGGTGGGTGTGGCGTGATAGCCCATTGTGGTTTTTCCTTTAATCTTTTGTCCTTGGCACCTCACTCACCTCACCCTACTCCTGGCCCCAGTTCCTTGCCCTCAGTGGGGTATCTTTGGGGTGTGCTCCCCACAGTTTCTCAGGATAGCCCACCAGCCACCCATCACTAACACACCCATCAAAGTCCCAACTCCCACACTGTGCTTCCTGTTATCACCTCTCGCAGAAACTTCTCACACCCAAATCCTTGTCTGGGGGTCTGTTTCTGGGGGGAGTCCAAGCTAGAGAGTCATGGGGAGGACTTAAGAAACTCTTCTGGGAACAGTGGGAAGCGTGAAGAGTTTTAAGCAGAGGAGTGATGGAGCTGATCTCTCTTTAAAAGACCCTTCTGACAGCTCTGAGGGGAACAGATGTTGGGGCACCCTATGGTAGGAAGTGGGAGGCCACGGAGGGGGCTTCTGCAGTTGTCCAGGCTGGGCCTGAACGGGGCCACGGGAACTAGCACCCTGCCTGGCAAGTACTTGTGGCTCAGTAGCTGCTTGTGGAATTAGATGGAATTGGGTCAAGGCTGGAAAGCCTCGAGATCACCATGGTGCCTGAGAGAGGATTTGAAGGACGTGACAGGATTTCAAGAGATGGAGCTGTGTATATGGCCTCTAGGTAGAGAGCAAAGCCTGAACAGAGGCCAAGAGGCAGGATTCCGAAAGAGCAGAAAGCAGATCGCTTTGCCGAGAGCCTGGGGGGCCTGGGAGAAACCAGAAGAGGCAAGGCTGATAGGGTAGTGAGAGCATGTCCTGAAAGCTTCTTGGAAGTGGCAAAGTGTTGCACGGACCTTAAATAATGGAAACTGAGGCTGTAGCGGGTGAGGGGGGCTTTGGATGCCCCCTTGAGGAGTGTGGGCCGGATCCAAGGAGCTCAGAGCAGGTGGGGCAGGGGCTAGGTTGGTGCTGGGGAGGGCAGGGAGGAAGTCAATACTGGTGTGGGGCAGGGGTCCTCGGGGTGCAGTGAGCAAGGCGGGGGGAAAGGAGGGGTCCACCTTGGGATAAGTAGAAGGAAATTGGGGTTGGCCAAATAGGAAGTTGTTTGAGCTAGGTCCCTACATGTCAGCCTTCTGGACCACTGAGATATTTTTTTTTGGTATATCCATGTACTATTTACCATTCTAACTTATTTGATATCTTTTGTTACCCAAATTAATTACTTCTACACACTTGCCAGAATGGTTAAAATATAAAAACTTGAATAGACCAAATGCTAGGAAAAAATGTGGAACAATTGGAACTTTCAAAATAGCAGGTGGGAGTCGAAAATGGTACAAGTTTGGAGAACATGTTGGCAGTTTCTAGTAAAGTTGAAAATGCACTTACCATATGATCCAGCCAGTCCATTCTAGATATTTACCCAGGAGGGATGAAAACAAATGTCTACAAACCAATTTGTACAAGAATGTTCATAGCAGCTTTATCTGTAGTTGCTCCAAATTGGAAACAACCCAAATGCCCATTAACAGGTGAATAGATCAGTTGAGGTGCGTCTGTGTAATGCAGTCCTGCTCCACAGTGAAAAGGAATGGACTGTTATTACACGCAATTACATGGATGAGTCTCAAAGACATTATTCTAAGGAAAAAATGTCAGACATAAGGGATTGCATGGGATATTAAAGTTCTGGAACAGGTAAAACTAATTTATGATAATATAAATCAGAGCAGTGGCTGACTCCTTGACAGAGGGACCCAGGGAAGTTTTCTGGAATATTGAAAACTTTCCAAAGATCTGGGTGATGATGTATTTATATTATTACGATTTATTCATTATGTCTGAATAATAAATAATTGTGAAAACAAAATAATAGTAACTAATTTTATTCTATTTATAATTAAACTTTTAATTTTGGATCATTTTAGATCTACATGTAGTTGTAAGAAATAATACAGACTCCTCAAAATTAAACACTTTTGTGCATCAAAGAACTTCATCAAGAAAGTAAAAAGCCTACACAATGGGAGACAGTATTTGGAAATGACATATCAGATAAAAGTCTAGTATCCAGAATTTATAAAGAGATTGTTCAACTCAACAACAAAAAGACAGCCAACCCAATTACAAAATGGGCAAAAGACTTGAACAGACACTTCTCAGAAGAGGAAATACAAATGGCCAAAAGGCACATGAAGAGATGCTCAATTTCCCTGGCCATTAGAGAAATGCAAATCAAAACCACAATGAGATATCACCTCACACCCACCAGAATGGCCATTATCAATAAAACAGAAAATGACAAGTGCTGGAGAGGATGTGGAGAAAGAGGCACACTTATCCACTGTTGGTGGGAATGTCAAATGGTACAACCGCTGTGGAAGGTAGTTTGGCGGTTCCTCAAAAAGCTGAATATAGAATTGCCATATGGCCCAACAATACCCTTGCTAGGTATCTACTCAGAGAGTAGGGCAAGGACACAAACGGACATTTGCACACCAATGTTTATAGCAGCATTATTTTCAATTGCGAAGAGATGGAAACAGCCAAGATGTCCATCAACAGAAGAGTGGCTAAACAAACTGTGGTATATAAGTACGATGGAATATTATGCAGCTGTAAGACAGAATACAGTTATGAAGTATGTAACAACATGGATGGACCTTAAGGACATTAAGCTGAGTGAGATTAGCCGGAAACAAAAGGACAAATACTGTATGGTCTCACTGATATGAACTGACATTAGTGAACAAACTTGGAGAATTTTGTTGGTAACAGAGACCATCAGGAGACAGAAATAGGGTAAGATATTGGGTAATTGGAGTTGAAGGGATACAGATTGTGCAACAAGACTGAATGTAAAAACTCAGAAATGGACAGCACAATACTACCTAACTGTAATACAATTATGTTAAAACACTGAATGAAGCTGAATGTGAGAATGATAGAGGGAGGAGGGCTGGGGGCCCAAATGAAACCAGAAAGAAAGATAGACGATAAAGATTGAGATGGTATAATCTAGGAATGCCTAGAGTGTATAATGATAGTGACTAAATGTACAAATTTTTAAAATGTTTTTGCATGAGGAAGAACAAAGGAATGTCATTACTGCAGGGTGCGGAAAATAGATGGTAATTAATATTTTAAAATTTCAACTTATGTGTGAGACTAAAGCAAAAAATGTTTATTCGGTACAAAATTTATATTTTGACTAGTGCGTTTCCTAATATAACTTATGTAGACAGCTTAATTGAAAACCATAAGTACATGGAACCTTGAGTAGGACATGAAATTTTGTTGGTTTGTCCAGAGTGATGCCCCAATAAATCCCAGAGTGATTTGATCAGTGAATAAAAAAGTATTTGCAAAGTCCCCTTCGGGGAATGGTGAGAACGGGGCAAAATTCAACTTCCCCAAGTTGAATTTTTGATATTCTCACAAGCAGTGTGGACAACCAAAGCTATAGGCTGAGCCCCCAGTCTTGGAGTTTGTTCATATGAAACTTAACCCCACAAAAGATAGGTCAAGTCTACTTAAAATTAGGCCTAAGAGTCACCCCCAAGAGAGTCTCTTTTGTTGCGCAGATGTCGCCTCTCTCTCCAGCCAACACAGCAAGCAAACTCACCACCCTCCCCCTGTCTACGTGGGACATGACTCCCAGGGGTGTGGACCTTCCTGGCAACGTGGGACAGAAATCCTAGAATGAGCCGGGACTCAGCATCAAGGGATTGAGAAAACCTCTAGAATGAGCTGAGACTCAGCATTAAGGAATTGAGAAAACCTTCTCTACCAAAAGGAGGAAGAGCGAAATGAGACAAAGTGTCAATGGCTGAGAGATTCCAAACAGAGTTGAGAGGTTATCCTGGAGGTTACTTTTATGCATTAAGTAGATGTCACCTTGTTAGTCAAGATGTAATGGAGAGGCTGGAGGGAACTGCCTGAAAATGCAGAGCTGTGTTCCAGGAGCCATGTTTCTTGAAGATGATTGAATAATGATATAGCTTTCACAATGTGACTGTGTGATTGTGAAAACCTTGTGTCTGATGCTCCTTTTATCTACCTTGTCAACAGACGAGTAGAACATATGGAATAAAAATAAATAATAGGGGGAACAAATGTTAAAATAAATTTAGTTTGAAATGCTAGTGATCAATGGAAGGGAGGGGTAAAGGGTATGGTATGTATAATTTTTTTTCTGTTTTCGTTTAATTTCTTTTTATGTTGTCTTTTTGTTTCTTTTTCTGAATAGATGCAAATGTTCCAAGAAATGATCATGATGATGAATATGCAACTATGTGATGATATTATGAATTACTGATTATATATGTAGAACAGAACCATCAAAATAGGAATGTTTGCATTTATTTGGTGTTTTTTTTTGTATTTAAAAAAATAAAATAAAATAAAAATAAAAGAAACAATACAGAGAGATCCCATGAATTCTTTATCCAGTTTTTTCCCAATGATTGTATTGTGCAAAACTATAATATTAATATTATAACTAGGATATTAACATCAATACAATCCTCTGATCTTGTTGAGATTTCCCCAGATTTTGCTTAAACTTGTGTGTGTGTGTGTGTGTGTAAGTCTAGCAGTTTTATCCCACGTGTATGTTCCTGTTTCCACCACTGCAGCAAAGACAGAACAGTCCAGCATTACAGCATTGCAAGGATTTCATTGCCCATTTTTTTATTTTTGCTGGGCTAAGCTTTATTGAGATATGTTGTGAGACCAGGAAGGAGGGGTATCTAAATCAGGGAAAGTTCCCGGGAGAGGCTCACAGAAGGTAGCCCCCAGGGCCCCCCCAGGATGTGAAGACCACCCAGTTCCCTTTCCCACCCTTCTGGACCAGCACAGCGCCAGGAGGCTCACAGGAGGCCCTGGACGATGCTGCGTGAACGAGGGGCTCGGAGACAAGAGCAACAGAAGGGGCCTCCCTGCCATGGAGATCCCATGGGACATAGAGAGGGGACAGAAGCGAGAGCAAGAAGCCTTATAACTCTCCTCTCCTCCCCCACACCCCCATCCACCCCACTCAGCCCGGGGAGGCCAGAGGACAAGGGGGAGACGCTGTCCCCGCAGCACAGTCAGTCCTGCGTCCCGGTCCCCAGGAAGTGGTCAGACACATGCACAGCTGTGGCTCGGGCTTCCCTGGGGGTGGGACAGGGCTGGGGCGGGACCACAGCGGGGCAGCGGCGCTCGCGGCTCTGGGGGAGCCAAGGGCCGGGTCTATGGTGTATTGCGCCCCCCCCTTTTTTTTTAAACATTGACAAAGGGCTCCTACAGGGAATATATAAAGAATTTTTGGAACTGAAAAGTTACAAAACACACAATCCAATTATAAAACGCATGAAAGACATGAACACACATTTCACTAAACAGGAGAAATGCCCAAGAGTGCAATTTGGGGGGGCCATTTGGTAATTGTATGTTTGGTTTCATAAGAAACTGTCAAACTGTTTTCCAGAATGGCTGTACCACCAGCAATGTATGCATGAGTGGTCCGGTTTCTCCACATTCTCACCAGCATTTAGTGTTGTCACTACTTTTTATTTTAGCCATTCTGATAGTGTGTAGGAATATGTCATTGTGGTTTTTATCTGTATTTCCATAACGGCTAATGATGCTGAACTTTGCCATCTATATATCCTGTTTGGTGAAATGTGTGTTCATGTCTTTCACACATTTTATAATTGGATTGTTTGTTTTTTATGTATTCTCTGTAGGAGCTCTTTGTCAAATACTTTCTCCCAGTCTGTAGTTGGTTGTTTGTTTTTTCCAACCTTTTTTTTTCAACATGGTCTTTCATAGAGTGAAAGATTTTTAAGTTTGATGAGGTTAAAATTGATTAGGTCAATTTTCCCTTTCTCAGTTCATGCTTTTGATGTTAAATCTCAGAGTCTTCTAGTATTGAGAATTGAACTCTGAAAGAAACAGAGGGATGATGAGGATTTTGAGAGTATTGACATGATCTGATTTATATTTTAATGAAATCAGTCTTGGCCACGATGAGGCAAGACAGGAACCAGGAGGCCATGGCAGAGGCTTTCGAAGCAATCCTGGTGGGAGATGATGGTCATTCGGCCCAGGGTGTTGATGGTGGAAATAGTGAGAGGTAAATGGATTCTGGAGATATTTTGAAGGTAAAGTCACAGAGATTGACCACATGTGGAGCATGAAAGAAGGAAGAGTCTAAGATGACTCTATTTTTGGCTTGAGAAAATAGAAGAATCTAATTGCCATCAAACTAGATGGAAAAGGCTGCAGGTAAAGCAGATTTGAGGGTTCAGTGAGGATCAGGATTTCTGATTTGGACATGTTGAATTTGAGATGCCTGTTGGAAATCCAGATGCAGGTAAAGAGTAAGCAGTTGAACATACAAACCTGGGTTTCAGAAGAGAGCTATTAGCCCCCTCCTCTGATAGGGTTGGTCACTGAGACTTAATTCCTTATCAAAATGGCTTTTGTACAACAACTTTTGTTCCGGGAGACCACCTGAAGGAATCTCTAGATTCTGTCCTTCCACTGGATGTGTGAAGTTATTTTTAATGTCCACAAAGATAGGAGACAGGTTCGTAGATACTCAGAGCTGCTTTCCAGCTCGGGCAAATACTCACGAACACCTTTAATTGCATTTTTTAAATGTCTCTCCATCATGCTCAAAATACTTTCAGTGAGTTCTTCAGCTGAGTTTATGATCACCTAGCTGAGACCACAAAATGGATTTCAGCGTTTGTCTCCTGGTTGGCAGATTGTGTGGGATTAGAGATCCCCTTTCTTAGGCACAGTCGCTTATGTGGGATTCCAGAGGTCGTAAGAGCAACTACTGCTCCCTGAGTGTTTACTGGGAGCCGCGTGCTATGCCTGTCACTCTACCTGCATAAATGCACTGAAGCATCACAAGCGGGTAGGAGGGAAATAACTGTGATTATATCCCCATGTGAACTGAGGCTCTGGGAGGTAGACTGACTTGTTTAAGGTCACACCGTGCATGAGTATTAGAGCAAGTCTGGGAAGTCCTGAGGAACCCCAGCGATGCCCTCAAAGCTGCTGAGCTCTGCTGGGCAAGTGCAGTGGAGGCCAATTCAGGGTCAAGGGTATTGGAGGCTCCTGCTTCCTGCCCTGGGTGTTGGCTGCGGGCTGGGCTGCCAGCACCACAGGACTTGGAGCTGCTCTGGCCTCCCAAGCCTTACCCCGAGCCCCATGCCCCTGCTAATACACAGACCCCATGGGGGGACCATGGGGCAGAGCAGCCCCGGCTAGGTGTGTGTGGGAGAACACTATGGATCCAAAAAAGAGGCCATCAGTTGCCCTGCTCTCATTTCTTCTTCTTCCCCAGAACTCCTTCATTGCACCATCTAAAATGCTCTCCCAGCCACATCTGAGAACCCTGCAACTGAGACAAAAGCATGGTGAGGGAGCAGATGGGGTAAGATTAACCGTACCTCCGCCTGGAGAATCAGTTTCTCTCTGACTGGGACCCTGATATCCTTCGAACATCCTTTCTATCCTCATCTCACCATTTCCTGCCCCGTTAACGGGAGGTGGATGGTGATGGCGGGGATACCCTGATAGGGGCTTTACCTCTTTGTGCTCGGGACTGGGAGATTGTGTCCAGGATGCCATGAACAGTTGAGCAGGTTGTACACGGTACAAGAGCACTCAGCCCACGGGGGGACTGCAATTCAGTCTTTGCTCTCTTCACTGTGCAATTGTGTTCCCAGAGGGTTGGGGTCCCTTGTTCTGATTCACAGAAAGATGATATATGGGCTGGAAGTTAGGCTGTTCATTTTTTTTAAAAGCCTTAAAACGTTACATATAGGCTTATGCGTTTCATTTTATCTTACAACATATAAATGTGCATTCATTCCCCAATCTTGAAATAAGTTCAAGTCTTTTACTTTGAGGAGTTCACTAATGGAATTTTAGTTCATTGACTGCATCTGCAGTTTACAGTTGTGATGTCTTTAGAGTGGAATAGGAACTTAAGTCTTTCGTGAAGTTATCTGAGGACAGAATCCTTCTTGGAACTTTTTCTCTCACAGTTGTAGTCTTGCTCATGTCTGATTAGAGATTGTTTTTGCTTTTTTTCTTTTGTTTTTTGAATAATAAGGTGTTGATTTTATTTTTTCAGTCTCTGTGACCTAAGGTAATGAACACTGCAACAAAAAAATTAAATTAAAAATTTATTTTTTGAAATCCACAAAATTAAATGAGAATTTTAGTAACTTAACTTTTAAAAAATTTATCAGCATTTTATTCTTATATGCTTGGCTTTTAAAAAATGTTTGCATACAATAAGGTTCTCTTTAGAAGCCTTTTTACACCTCTTTAAAAATACGTTTTTGGCGCACTCACCTCCCTCCATCTTGGGTTTGGTGAGTTCTGCCCAGCAGCGCAGAAATACCCCACACATACACTTTAAATTTCCTGGTCTACCTTTCTTCTTTCTCATCCTTTCACCTCCTAAACCTTTCAATCTTCACTTAGTTGCTTATTCATCATTTCTGAGAACATTTGCCTGCATTCAGACAAAAGAAATCAAAAGGAAACAAATAGAGAACAGAAAAAGAAATAAAACGAAAACAGAAAAAAGATGATTATACATACCATACACCTTGCCCTTCCCTTTCACTGATCACTAGCATTTCAAAGTAAATTTATTTTAGCATTTGTTCCACAAAAAAAAAATACGTTTTTATTGAGACATAACCACACATATACAGTTCAATCATATTACACCATCAGTGGCTAACAATATCATCATGTAGTTGTATATTCTTCACCAGGATTATTTTTAGAACAATTGCATCATTCCAGGGAAAAAAAATAAAAAGAACTCATACATCCCATACCTTTTACACCTCCCTTATATTGATCCACTAGTATTTCACCCTTTCCAATTTTCACCCTTTATCTCCCCCATTATTTATTTATTTTTAATCTCTCTTTTTTTTTTTTTACTCATTTTATCCTTTTTTACTGGATAAAAGGAGCATCAGACACAAGGTGTTCACAATCACACAGTCACATTGTAAAAGCTGTATAGTTATACAGTCTTCTTCAAGAACCAAGGCTATTGGAACACAGTTCAACAGTTTCAGGTACTTCCCTCCAGCCTCTCCAACACACCATAAACTAAAAAGGGTTATATATAATGCATAAGAATAACTCCAGGATAACCTATTGACTCTGTTTGAAATCTCTCAGCTTCTATTTTGTCTCATCATTTTTATTATTTCCATCTCTTGGCAAATATAAATAATGCTGCTATAAACATCGGTGTGCATGTTTGTGTCCTTGCCTTCAGTTCCTCTGAATATATACCTAGCAATGGTATTTCTGGCTCATATGGCAATTCTATACTTAGCTTCCTACGGAACTGCCAAACTGCATTCCAGAATGATTGTACAATTTTACATTCCCACCAACAGTGGATAAGTGTGCCTCTTTCTCCACATCCTCTCTAGCTCTTGCTTTTTGTTTTGTTTTTTTTTT
>PVIY010041728.1:0-21478 GCA_004026745.1 Myrmecophaga tridactyla | reverse complement strand
GTTAGTTGATATGAACTTATGTGTGTGTTAATCTGAAAAAACAAAGAAGATTCCAGAGTAGAGGGTAGTTAATGAAAAAGTTACTGGTGAACACTCTGGAAAGTATAAGAAATTTGGTAGTTGCCATATTAATATTTCGTCTTTTTTCTCATGGATTTTCCCTCACAGACTTGGTTTGATCTGTGATGCTTGTTAATTGGCCATGGGGCATAGAACATGGGTAGGGAGTCAGCCCTCTTTTCCTGTCCCTTCTTCGAGGGGTCTAGGAGCCGGCAAGGGGGGGTGTCTCCTCAGAGCCATTTGGGGACGCCAAGAACCAGGTGGATAGAAAATATGAAACCTTGGCTGAAAGATCACATCCAAAGAACCAAGAAAGGAGACAGGGTGCAGTCACGGGAGAACGAGGTCCAGTCAGTCATGGGAGACCGAGGTGCATCAGCCACAAATGGGACTGAAAGTAGTCTGGGAGTTGGGATGTGGGCCAAGCAACTGGGCTGGGGTCACACGAGTGAGGGTCTCAGTAGTCAGATTACTGTGCCCTGAAGCTGAGGACCTGAGGGGACGGACAGGGCTCTAGGAATGGATCACAGGGAAGTCCCAGTCCCCAAGACAGGCACAGAGGGGAAACTGCAGGGAGGTGAGATGTGGCGCTCAGTACCTGGAGTGTTTTAGGGCTGCTGCTCATTACGATCTGCTGGAGAATAGAACTTCTTGGAACAGCGTGTCTGGAAAAAGATGAACATTAACCTCTGGCCCTCTTGAACTGGCTTCCTGACTGAATTATGAAAGCGGTACAGACATGGAGAAAAGAGGGAGACAAGGGTGGGGCCGATATGATTTGGACAGGTGGATTTTTCCTCAACAGGCATGTGCTTCACAAATGTAAATTAACTTTCTAATTGAGTGGGGCGATGGATGTGAAAGTACCGCTGTCCGGGTTTGGTAGACATGTTTCCTCCGGTGTCACAGCTGAGCACGGGGCAGCTCCAGCTCCTGGAATAGGCCCGAACGAGAGCAAGCCTGACCTTAGGCTCTGGGTCCAGGGATGGCAGCGATGCTGGTTCCCTTGCAATGCTCATGCCCTGTGCTTTTCTCTCTTTTTGCATATTATTGCCTTTGTGTCCTTCCAAAGAACGCACCTTTTTCAGAAAGAGGAAAAAAAAGAAACCTGTTTTCTATTTACTTGTCTTACAAATTTTTTTCCTGAAATTTTTTTTTTTCTGAAAACTGGACATGCAGGTGGGCAAGGTTAATTTGGATAAAGAAAAGATCGGCTTGATTCTGGGCAAGTTTGGTCTTGGATTCTGGTTTTAATCTCAATGTTGTTTTTTCAAAAAGGTAACTATATAAAAAATAA
This sequence comes from Myrmecophaga tridactyla, assembly GCA_004026745.1. Lineage (NCBI taxonomy): Eukaryota > Metazoa > Chordata > Mammalia > Pilosa > Myrmecophagidae > Myrmecophaga > Myrmecophaga tridactyla. The sequence goes on along the minus strand of PVIY010041728.1, from coordinate 20,121 downwards.
AATGGTATTTTTGTGATGTCTGTTTTTCTAGCATCTTCACTGAATAGAGAAACACTTTTTATTTATTATTATATAGAGCTATACAAAGGGGAAGAGTCCACATATTTATCGCTCGGACCTAAATGAAATATTTTGAAAGTTTTACAAGAAAAAAGAGCCTTCACAAAATTTCTCAGTGTTTTTGCTTGGCAGATCCGCTTTCAGCTGGTTTTGAAACGTTGTTTCCAGGGCAGTGGTTTCCTTCAGAAAAGACCAGCCTTGAGCAATGCACGAAAATGGCTTCCAAACCCCAAGTGTCGCTTCTGAGTCCTTGGCAGCCGAAGCGTTCTCGTGTGAGAAGATTAAGTTAATGGAAGCATTGCGGGCACATGGGCATGAGTCTTGGTGGCTGAAGGGAAGGGCGTCTTGCACAGCTTCCGAAGACCCCCAGGGTAGGAGCTGTCCCAGGTTCCTCCACTAAGGACCCAACCAGCTTGAGCTCTGCCCAGAATCAGACCATCCCCGGGATTGCATGCAGAGGCTGGCAGGAAATTGGAGCACCCCACATGTTCCCTATGGATGCTTTCTAGCAGAGGGGATAAATCTACTTTTAAAATCATATCCATGTTATTATTTATTGAAAAGGAAGAGAGGATTGATTACCTCTTCCAAATACATGAGCAGGGAGATGTTTGGTCAAGTATATGATGACCTGGGGAAAAGTTTAAGAGGGTGTATGGGGAGTCTGTATTTTTGGCAAGATTTTTCTGTCAACCTATCATTTCTCTAATTAAAAAAATATATATAAAGCAAAAGAAAAAAAAAGAGGTGATGAGCCATCTGGATGGGGGTGGAAGGTGGTGGGTGCTGGACAATGAGAAGGCAATAGGACATGTACACTGAGGTTTCTCGTGCACATGGATTGGCTCATGTTTGAGTCCCCTGGTTGCATTGCAAAGGGTTTTCTCACTTTTATGGTAGCCTGTAAATCAAGGTTTACCCATGCACTATAGACTGATTCTTGAATAGTAGAAGCAAACATTTCTTTGCTGGGGAATGAAGGAATAGCGAGGGCAAAGTGGTGGGCCCAGGGTAGGAGCTCAGCCTGGGCTTTATTCCATGAGGACATTTTATCATCTCTTCCAAGAAGGGTAGGTGCAGATGGCTCAAAAAAAGAAGGAAGTTGAAAAATATCAAGGTGATGAATAATGACTTTAAACCTATATAATAGAATAACAGATGTAGGGATATCTGGCCCAGAGGGGATGCCCACTGGATGTTGTGTCATTGCTCTCCAGAAATTCTGAATATGGGATGCAGCATGGGACACATTCCCAGAGACTGTGGGCTCTGCCACCCCACACACACAGATATTAGAACCTCAGCTCTCCCCATTGTGTCTGTGGGTTTTGGCCCCAACTTTCCTGCCTCATTTCCCTGAAAGGTACATATTGCAGTGAAAATCTTTCCCTGATGGGGTCTGTATTAGTTAGGGTTCTCTAGAGAAACAGAATCAACAGTGAACACTTGCAAATATAAAATTTATAAAAGTCTCTCACGTGACCGCAGGAACACAGAGTCCAAAATCTGCAGGGCAGGCTGCGAAGCCAACGACTCCGGTGGAGGGTCTGGATGAACTCCACAGGAGAGGCTCGCCAGCTGAAGCAGGAATGGAACCTGTCTCCTCTGAATCCTCCTTAAAAGGCTTCCAGTGATTAGACTGAGCATCACTCATTGCAGAAGACACGCCCCTTGGCTGATTACAAATGGAATCAGCTGTGGATGCAGCTGACATGATCATGATCTAATTCTATGAAATGTCCTCATCACAACAGACAGGCCAGCACTTGCCCAACCAGACAAACAGGTACCACCACTTGGCCAAGCTGACACATGAAGCTGACCGTGACGGGGTCATAGTGAAGATTAAAAGAGATGAGGGATGTAAAGCAGAATGTGGTTCCCTGCTAAGGAGTTACTTCTTTTTTCTATTTGGTTCCTTGTATCCACCGCCCCAGATGTAGACTTTGTCTATGCACCTGGCCTGGCAGATGGCAGTGGCAGCGGCCTAGCAGGTCCTGGGTCTGCATCTCTTGCGTTTTCCCAGCCAGCGGGGCAGTGGTCAGCAGCCGATGTTTGGCCACGTAGCTGGGGAATGGTAACACAGAAATGGTAGTTGGGATGGTGAGAACTTTCATTCACCTGGGGGAGGGATTCGATGCTGTGGATAGTTGGAGTTAATGTGATGAGCTCATGTGCAAACATCCTCCTGTCTTTACTACCAGAGAAATAAATGATCATTACAGGCATTTTCAAAAATACGGAGAAGCACATAGAAGAAAACAAAAGCACACACAATCCCATCACCCAAAGGTAACTTCATTTATCTGAGAGTTTGTGTCTCTCTTTGTCTGTGTCACTTTCTCTCTTTGAGTCTTTCCTGTTTTAACTCATGTAATCATCATACAACTTCATGAGAGGGACTTCTCAGCCTTAGCAGCATTGGCATTTTGATCTGATGATTCTCTTTTTGGGGGACGGGTGTGTCTGTCCTATGTGTTTTAGGATGTTTAGCAGCATCCCTGGCATCCACCCACTAGATGCTAGTAGCACACACACACACACACACACACACACACACACACAACTGTGACAACCAAACATGTCTCCAGGCATTTCTCAACGTCCCTTGGGGAACAAAATTTCCCCTATTAAAGTAGTATTATTATCTCAATTATATAGATGACAACATTGAAGCACAGAAAGTTTAATTATCTTGCCTCAGCTTACACAGTTCATAAATCCAGGCAGGATGACTGATCCCTTCTTAACTTCCTCACTGTACCATCTCACAGAAGAATATTCAATAATTCTTCTTCTCCCTACACCTTTTGATATAACATAAAGCAAACAGAGAAAAACACAGTATTGTTCCCCCATAGCTGCCCCTTTATTTCTTTCTCCTTATCTCAAATCGTAGTTCACATGCCTTATGGTGAGCTATTTGAAAGTATTCTTGTAAAGAACCAAAGTCTTTTTCTGAGCAAAGCCTAACCATTTATATCTAAGGCTTTAGCTAAAATCCCAAAGCCCTCCAAAACACATGACATGATCATATATGTAAATGAGATACAACCTTTATCTCATGCCCCCTTCCCCCAAAGTGCACGCACAAACAAACTCTAATGATACTGAGTTTCAGTTATTTTCAGAAAAAGAAGTTCCTTTACTTCCAATAATATTTCCCCCCCAGTGACTGTTATGTTTCAAATAAAAATTTCTCTATGAAAAAAATGATAACTGACTGTTAAGGTAAAATAATAATATAGCATAGAGTTTAAAATACATGCATTAAAGGAAAATTGATGACAACAACAATCAAAAGTCAGGAAGGAGGGGTGTGGTAGTTCTGTTCAGGTATCAACTTGGCCAGGTGAAGTCACCTAGTTCTATTGCTGTGGACATGAGCAAATGGTGTGTGGACCTCATCTGTTGCTGATTACATCTGCAGTCGGCTAGGAGGCGTGCCTGCTGCAATGTATGATGTCTGACTTAATTGGCTGGTGCTTAAATGAGAAAGCGCAACGTAGCACAGCCCAAGCAGCTCAGCATACCTCATCTCAGCCCCTGCAGCTCAGCCCAGGCCTTTGGAGATGCAGAAAGAAATCAGCCCAGGGAAAGTTGTTGGAACCCAGAGGCCTGGAGAGAAGGCCAGCAGAGATCACCCTGTGCCTTCCCACATAAGAAACAACCTCAGTTGAAAGTTAGCTACCTTTCCTCTGAAGAGCTATATGTTAACTAAATAAATCCCCTTTTATTGAAAGCCAATCCATATCTGGTGTATTGCATTCCAGCAGCTAGCAAACTAGAACAAGGGGAAAAATAGAAATACAGTATCATTAGGTTTTCATTCTATATGTGAAGGGTTATAAGTTACTTGAAGGTAGGCTATGATGAGTTAAAGGTGTTTGCTATAAACCACAAAACATCCAGTAAAATAACAAAACAAAGGGATATAGCCAATAAGCCAGCAAAGGACATAAAATGAAATCGTAAAAAAATTAATTCAATAGGAGGCAGAAAAAGAGGAAAAATGGAGCAAAATAAAGATAACACAATAGTAAATTCTAACCAAGATAGCAGATTTAAATTCAAGAATAATAAAAAATGTAAAAGATCTAAACACCCCTATTAAAAGGGTCGATTAAAAAGCAAGACCTAACTAATGGAAGCCTATTTTAAGTATAAAAGAAACCTATTTTAAGTAGAAAACACAAATCTATTTTTATAAGTAAAAGGATGGGAAAAGATTCCATGCTGACATTGATAGAAACAAAGCTGGAATGACCTTATTAATATCACAGAAAGTAGGATTCAGAACAAAGATTATTAGCAGAAATGAAGAAGGCTATTTCATAATGATAGGGAGGTGAATTAATCAAGATAATTTCATAATCCTAAATATTTATGCCCCAATAATACAGTTTCAAAATACTTGAAATAAAACTGAGAACTACAAAGAAAAATAAACAAATTTGCTATTATAGTTAGAGTTCAATATCCTTCTCTCAATAATTGGTAGAACAAGTTCACTGAAAATTAGCAAGGACAGAGTAGATTTGAACATTATGGATTAACTTGATCCAATTAACATTTATAAAACACTCCACCGAACAACAGCAGAATTCACATTCTCTTCAATTGCACATAGAACATTTACCAAGATAAAGCATATTCTGGGTCACAAAACAAGGTTTTCAATAAATTTAAAAAGATTGAGGTCATACAAAGTATGTTCTCTGAAAACAAAAGAATTAAATTAGAAATCAATAACAGAAAGTGTCAGGAAATTTTCCAAATAACTGGAAATTGAATAACTCACATCTAAATAACTCATGTTTCAAGAAGAAAAAGACATTAGAAAGCATTTTGAACTGAATTAAAAAACAAGATATCAAAATTTGTGGGATGCTGCTAAAGCAGTATTTAGGGGAAATTTTACAGCCAAACACATCTAAAAAAGAGGAAATGTCTCAAATAGAGGATTTCATTCTCCATTTAAAAAATTTGGAAAAAGGAGAGCAAACTAAGTAAAGTAACAGTAAGAAAATAATAAAGATCAGAGTGGGAATTACTGAAATATAAAACAGAAAAACTGCAGAGATAATGAATCAAACCAAAATTGTTTCTTTTAAAAGATCCATAAAGGTTATGGCTCTAGCCAGACTGATCAGGAAAAAAAAGAAAAAAGATACAAGTTATCAATATCAGGAATAAGAGAAGTGATGTCACTAAATATTGTACAGATATTAAAAGCATTATAAGGAAATTATATGGAGAACTTTATGCCAATAAATTTGATGATTTAGATAAAAGCATAAACTCCTTGAAGTCACAAATTACTAAGCCACACTAGAAAAGAAGTACATAATCTGAGTAGGCAGGATATAAAAAGGAAATTCAATTTGTAGTTAAAAGCCTTCCTACGTAAAATCTCCAGGCACAGAGTTTCACTGGTGAATTCCACCAAACATTTAAGGAAGAAATAATATCAACTCTACACAAAGTTTTGCAGAAAACTTAAAAGAAGGGTATATATCTCTAGTTATGTTTGTTTGAAACCAAAATCAGACAATGATATTACAAGAAAAGAAAACTACAGATCAATATTCCTCATGATCATAGATGCAAGAATTCTAAACAAAATTGTATCTAGTCAAATCCAGCAATATAGAAAAAGGATAATGTAACATGACTATGTGGCATAATGTAGTCCCAGGAATGCAAGTTTGGCATAATGTTCAAAAACCAACCAACGGAATTAACCATATTAACAAGGTAAAGAGAACCCAATCATATGATCATCTCAATGACTGTAGACAAAGCATTTGACATAATCCAACATTTATTCCTTATAAGAAACTCTCAGTGAGCCAGGAAAAGAAGGGAACTCCTTCAACTCAATGTAAGGCCTTCATGAAAAACCTAAAGCTAACATACTTGATGGTGAAAGAATTCTTTCTGCTATGATCTGGAACAAGACAAGGATATCTGTTCTCACCAACCTCCAGGCAATACTGTACTGGTGGTTCTAGCCAGTGCAATAAGATAAAAGGCAGGGCAGAGGGGTGGGGTGAAGGCATGTAAGGGCATCTAGATTGGAAAGGAAGAAGTAAAGCTGTCTATTTGCAGATGACATGATTGTCTATGTAGAAAATATGACATAATCTACAAAAAGAAATCCTGAAAATTACTGGAAGTGATAAGTGAATTTAGCAAGGTTGTGATATACAAGATGAATATACAAAAATCAATTGTATTTCTATATACCAGCAACAAACAATTGGAAACTGAAATTAAATAACACTACTTCCAATGCCATCAAAATATAGCATACTGAGGGGCAAATCTGACAAAAAATGTGGATGATATGTATGCTGATATTGACAAAATGTTGTTGGGAGAAGTGAAAGAACACCTAAATAAATGGACATATATACCACATTTATCAGTTGGAAGGTTCTTAAGAATCTATCAATTTGTCCCAAACTGATCTACAGAGGTTATGCAATCCGAATCAGAATCCCAGCAGGTTCTTTGAGAAGTTGACTAGCTATTCTAAAATCCTTTTGGAAATGCAAGGGGCTTGGAATAGCAAAAGAAATGGAAAAGGATAAAGTTGGAAGGCTAACACTTCCTGATTTCGAGACCTATAACGCTACAGTAATTAAGAGTGGGGTATTGGTGTGAAAATGGACAAAGAAATCAAGAGAACTTAGAGAGAGTCCCCAAACAGACCCACAGCTATGGCCGGCTCCTGAGCTGCCTGGGCTGGGGACATGTGGCCCCCCACCTCTGGCCAAGGGCCTGGGTGGTCTGTGGCTCTCTGGACCCACAGCCTGTAACCAGTCCCAGTGACCCCTGGGCTTTACCTTGCCTGGGGAATGAGACCTAAGGGGGTTCTGATTCCCTTTCACACCAAGGTGAGGGTAAGAATCACTTTGAGGTGTGAATTGCTCTTGTAATATCTAATCATCATTATCATATTTAATAGGTCCCTGGACTCAGCTCAGTGACAGAGTTCAGGAGTGGGTCTGAGGGTGAGGAGATGTGCTCTTTATTATTAACAACCCAGAGGAGATTTGGAATTTCTCCGGTTGAGCTCTTCCCGTGGTTAATTTCGCATATCTTTGGAGACACTCTCATAGATGATTGGTTTTCTTTTTCAGTGGAGTCCAGCTAATGGCCTCCAGCTGAGGACTGGACTCTGATGGGACCTTTAGAGCCCTGTGTGTATTTCTGACTGTCTCTAGGTGGTGAGAAGGGACCAGAGCACTATTCTTGGGCAGGTAGATGAGAAAGACTCTGGAGGAAGCGCAGGCTGAACAGAAAGACAGAAACAGAGCCCAGGTCCCCTGTTTCCTCCCCTGTTTTCTTATCACAGCTCCAGAATCCTGCAGGGTCACTCCAGTCTGAGCACGTGTCATTCCCACCACTGAGACACTGATAAATGGGAGGCCATGCAGGGTGTGGGTGGAGAGAGGCTGTCTCTCGGCTTCAGCCCAGAACCTTCTCTAGGAAGCTGTTCTCGCTGCATTCTGCTCTCTGGCTCCACTCTCCCAATGACTCTTAGCGTCCAATGATGTTCTTTTCCACATGTCCATCTGTCTGTCTGATTAAGTGGTTAGCGGTCTGACATGTGCAGCTGAGCAATTTGTGCATTACAAAACCTGTGCAACTGTACACAGCGGCCCTGACCTCGCATGAGGGTGCCGTCAGAGGGTCAGCTACTCAAGGACAAGAAGGATTCATTATCCAGCTTTCTCCTTCGCAGTACCTAGAACATTGCTAGGGACACAGGAAGCTTAAGATGTGTTTGTTGAATAAATGAATGAGTGAATTTCAACATGGAATTCTGGATGTGGAAGAAACATCGTGCTTCTTTCTCCTGACAACTGAGAAATCTTTACATCTCTCATTGCCCCTCCTTGAATGCTTCCAGGGATGAGGTGCTCACTTCCCAAATAGCAACCTCCCTGCTGTGAAACTTTGACAATTAAATATTATTTTTTATAGCAGCTGAAACCTGGCTCTCTAGTTCTGAAACAGGACCTTTGGGATCTCTTGTGTTTAGAAGGGAGAAAGAGGCCTTGTGGATGGGGGCAGGTGGGGTAAGGAAGATCAGAGAGCTTTTGAAAAAGCATATGCACTATTGCATTTGTTTGAAATTGGCAAATAGACTATTGTTTTCATAATAGAAACTTTAGATAATAAAGGGAAAGATAATGTAAGGGAGGTGTGGAGGATAAGGCAGTGGCTAGGTATTTTGATTTTTGAGCCACATGAATGTATCACCTATTCAGAGCAAAGATTGTATAACATTTTTAATGATAAAGAAGGAAAAATCAAAGGAGGCAAATATTGTATGGTTGGGATGAGAAGACAGTGATTCCAATTATATATTATCCCAATGCTTACTAATTTTTATTCATTTTATTTTTTGCATGGAAAAGAGGTTGTAGTTTAATAAAGGTCAATAAAGGTTAAGAAATACTCAGGCAATTCAGCTCCCTCTTTTTGAAGAAGGAACTTGAAGCACAGAGAGATAAAATGTTAGGTCCAGCTTTCAAGCAGATCAACTCAACTTCTCCTCCTTTTGGAAACTCAGCACACGAATTAATTTGGTAGAGGCCATTCTGACCTGACCATTAGGTTAGGGATGTTTGCTGACCCCTTCATTTGGATTCCCACACGTTGTTAACTTGGGGCTGACATCAGCTCTTGAAAGTCATATTTAAATCGTCACTTTGCAACTTCTCCAAGATTTAGCCTCATCTTAAAAAATGAAAAGCAAATATCTTGTAAATATCTTAAGAGGTCCTCAACTTCACTGGAGTAAAAAATGCAAATCAGAACAAAATGCCATTTCTTTCAGCAATTATACTGGTAAGGACAAACAAGTATGGTCATCTGCAGTGCGAGATGAAGCTGTAAAGAAATGGGGCTCAGAAGCACCACTGGTGGGAGTGGAAACTGGTCCACATTATTTGGTGGCAACTTTACATGTATATCAACAAAACAAGTTCTACCTCTCGGAATTCTACTTCTAGGAATTTACTGTTCTGTTATACTCTGGCAATTCAAGCAAATATATGTGAAAAGGGTGTTAATTGCTGCAAGATTTCTAATGGCAGAAAACTAGAAGCGCACTGAGAAAAGGTATATTGTGTCCACTTAATTGAATCGTCAACTGCCCTCTTCAAAGAACGAGGTGGAATTTGTATGGATAGCACTCTGAGATATGTTATTAAGTCAAAACAAAAAGGCAAAAACTTGTGATTATGGTATAGAATGTATACAATGAGGTTTCTTTAAAAAAATGTATTTGTATTTTTGTGTAGATGGGAAATTTCCAGACAGATGCATGAGATTGATGATAGTTGGTTGCCTGTGGAGAGTGGGAAGCAGTTATGGATTGGGCAGGAAACTAGATTGTATAACCTTTTGAAGTGAATGCATTTATTTACTGTGTGAATGTGAGATTTTCAGTTTTAAAAGGCAACTCCCCACCTAATAAAAATATAACCTCTCATTAGACTATTGGGAAAATCAAATTAGATAACCCAATTCAACTCAATCAACTTTTATATGGCACTGATTATATATCAGTCACTGGCTAATGCATGTAAAAATCACTGCATAAACTTATGTCCCATAAAAACCAAGAGCCCAACATTTATTTCAGATAGTATAGCTAATTAACCAAATATTTAGAAAAGCCAGCTTCCATTATACGACCAACTCTCCAGAAAACAACATTAACTGCAAATGAGTAGTCATTGTTATTTTCTTAAGGTGCTTGTTTTCAACAATACAGAATCCACCTTACAAACTTAAAAAACACACATGCAAAAACTCCTTCCCAATCTGTCTAGAAAGCCAGAAAGCAGTGTGAAGATATTTCAAGGCCCCTGATAGACTACTATTTAACATAAGACTAGAAAGGTAAAGAAAAGAGAGGGAGTGGGGGCGGTGAGAGAGGAAGACATAAGAGAAAAGGAAAAAGAATGAGAATGCCATTGCATGGCCATTTCAAAAGCAGAAGAGTAAGAATCCTTTCTCTAGGGCTGTATTATACCACTTTAATTCTTCGATTCATCCTTGCTGTGACATCTTGGCTTGCAGATGTTTAAAGATGTCGTAAATATTCAGATATTCCATTAAGCTGCATCTGCTCTGAGCACCCAGCACCTTTTGCCTGCTGTCCTCCAGCGGCTAAGATGCCTTTGATTTCCTCTCGCACACTGGGTAGTAAACTGATGCTATCAGGTGAGATTATCTGAGCTAAGATTTCCACTGTACCCAACTGATCTGACATCTTTATATGAGCTTTTCCTTGGGATGTAGGAAATGGGTCACAGCATGCGTTGGAATGATTCTACAAGGGGCTGGTGCGTATTTCAAAATCATTTCCCACAGCTGCAAAGGTCTGTAAAAGAACAAGGTGTCCTTGTCCTCCGATGACTATTCCTATAAGATAGACAAGGATGTGATTCTTAGAGCCCAAAAGGCAGCACGCTGAACTCGGAAGTATTTTTATACCATTGTCCTTTCCTTCACTTCCTCTGTGAGAAGATTTGGCTGGCAGTATGGTCAAGAAGCTCTGCGGTTTTGGGGAGGGAAAACGGAGCAGCACAGGAGCAGGGAGGGTCACCGAGGTGGGTCTTATCAGGTCAAGTGCCCCATGAGGAGAAAGATAATGTGAATTGAAGAGCACAGACTCTGGAGCCAGATGGCCTCAGCTCAGATCCCATCTCCACCACTTAATGGCGGGCAGACCGTTCAGCCTGTCTGTGCCTCAGTTTCCCTACCTGTGAAATGGGCATAGCAGCCCTGACCGTACCCAGGGAGTTGGTGCAGACACACACCAAGCACCATGTGAGTGATTGTTAAAGAAATAGAGACCAGAACTAAACTTTCAGAGAGAGGAATTGAAGGGGTTATGGAAGCCAGAAGGGAGATTGTGGGCCATTCTCTCAGCCTTTTGCTCTCTGGAGCGGCGTTTGGGCTGTGAGATGGTTTTGGATGGACCGTCTTGAAGGCTGCTGACCCTCTGTGGGCCTGTGGGATTCCATGGGGCCACAGAGTGGAAGTGGGGTCAGCACAGAGCCTGAGGCAGGGAGGGCGAGGCTGGCTCCTTTGGGCAGCAGACTCCTTAGGGAGAGGGGCTTATTGTGCCCTCAGGTGAACCTCATTTAAAAGCAGGCTCTGCTATTTCCTAGTTTTCTATCTGCCTCTCTGAGCCCGTTTTCAAATCTGTGAAATGGGCATGACTTGGACCAGGTTGTTTTGAGGGCTAGAGAGGATGGGCATTAAACCTTTAACACAAAGCACCAAATTCGGATTTATCGCCAAGATGTGGGTTCTATGGGACAGGGCATGGAACCTGGAGGGAAGGTGGGACTCAGGACTAAAGCTGGCCTAGGGGTGTGCAGGGGCCACGAGGGCTCCACCTGCAAAGCCCAGGCACCATGCGTGGGCACTCATGCTTGGCTGCAGCGTGTTGGCAGCTTCCTGGAATTTGTCGGGGCAGACTAGTTAGGAGGCTGTTGGAAGATGCATGGAGGGAGATGATGAGTTGGGGACGAAAGCAGAGGTGGTAAGGAGAGAGACTCAACATTGGAGAAGATCCACTGCTTCTGCCAGAGGTCACGAGGGACATAATAGTCATTTAGGGGGGATCAGGTCTTGAGTACAGAGCACTAGAGCTGTTGAATTGGCCACTGGTTATCTCCTCTCTGGCATCTTTCTACGATGTAGAGTTTTACAGAGGAAAAGAGCGGTCCCCAACCCCGGTATTGGTCAAAGGTCCATTCTCCAGCGATGCCTGGGTGGGGAGGAGGTGAGGGGGAAGCAGAAGTCAAACTGTTCACTTCCTGCCCTCCGTGGCACTCACTCAGCACCTTCGGGCCCTGTGTTTCCTTCACTCCCAGGGTAGACCCGAGAGGAGAACCAAGCCGCCGGAGCCTCAGCTGGTCAGTTGTGGACTTGTCCCCGTTGCACTGAGCAGTGCATGTGCCCCAGGTGTGGTCCCGCTTGCACCCCAGCCCTCAGCTCTCTGCAGCACCCTGCGATCCTGCTGCCCTGGGTGGGGCTGGGGTGGCCAGGAGGTGGGTGTACCTGCAGACACAGGCTCTTTGCCCAACGGATCTCAAGTGCAAGATGTGCCCTCAGACCTTATTTTTTCTCACTTTAAAGCCAATCTATGTAGACCTGGAAAGGTTTTGAGCCTCTAAATTCCAGTCTTTGGGTTTAGCTGCAAGCCTGTCCTGAATTTTGAGCCTGTTTAAGATTTGTTAATCTTAACAAATTATGTTAAGATCATGGGCCACATTGAACTTGTCTTATACCTTGTCTTAGTCTGCAGTGAGCTCTTCTGGCTTCTGAGGAGTAAGCTGACCCGGGAGCCCCCCTTGCTGCCCATTTGAGGTCTCACCTGTGGCTAGACACCACACCACTTCAGTCTGGAAGTGATTGTGTCGTGGTCACCCTCCTCCACCCGCGCCACACTCCGTTTTGGTCCTGCCTCCTAGACCACCATGCCAGGCACTGGGACCAGATCTGCCCCAGCATTCCAAGGGCTGATCCTCTCCCAGGGTTCAAGTGCAAGTTCAGTTTTAGCCAGAGGTAGGCAAAGCCAAGGCACACATCTGGGTGGAGGATGGGCCACCTCAGTCCAGCCCAATGAAGTCTCTAAGGGCCGCCAGCCCCTTGGGTTGAGCTCAGCATCTTTTGCTCTTCTAGACAGTTGAGTGTGAGTGTCTCTGTCTGCGATACTCCTGGGGAGCTGTGTTGAAGAAGGAGCGAGAGAAATCCAGTGCTCAAGAGCTATCCAGTGGTTTTGAGTGTTATTTCAGAAGGTACCGAATTCCATACTCAGGAGCTGGGAATCTAATCATCCACAGGGCTCCCTCCACACAGGTGACCTTTTCTTCAGTGTCTGAACAGGATGACTTTTCAAATGTCAAGAACTTTAATTCTCGCCTTGCAAAGTCCACGTGAGATGACTTAGAGCTAACCTACAAGTGGAAAGTTCAGACGTTTCTGAGTGGTTTGAATTAGAATAACAAAACAGAATCCTAAAACAAAATGAAAAAGACCCTGCAAAACCCAAACTTTCACAGATCCCCAAACCCAGTGGTGCTGCTTCTTCCTTGGGACTATGATGGGTTTTCAAACTTTTGATACTGACATGAGGCCGAGCCATTTAGGGTGCTCTGGCCCACGGCTGGAGTTGGTGGTAATAGTGAGTGGGGCATTTTGGTCCAGAATGGATCAGGGTAGTTGAAGCCCCATTGGATGCTCACCTGCCCACAAGCGGGCCTGTTTGCCCTCCACTTGCATGATGTACACGATGCTTTTTTCCCTACAGGTGCCCCTGTGAACCAGAGTTGAGAGCTCAGAGTGTCTTTTGTCTTGCTGCTTGCTTATCCTCAATGCAGAGTAGCTTTCCACCTGCTCCATAGACTGACATCTTGTCTTTTCCACGTGTTCCCCAAGACAAGGGATAATGGATGTAAGACTCACCTGGGGTTTGAATCCTGGTTTTGCAACTTCCATGCAAAAGTGACTTTTCTGATTGTTTCCTTATCGATAAAATGAGTAAAAATACTTTCTAACCTTGTAGAATTGTTATAGAGATTCAATTAAATAATGCATGTAAAATATATCTAAGCAATAGCCCACAATGATTGCTAATGTTTCCCACACGGGAGGTGCTGGTTCTAAGCCCTTTGCCTATATTGACTTACAGGCCTCTATTGACCCACAACTCTTTTGGGTAGGAATTATGATCATTTCCATTGTAGAGATGAGAAAACTGAGGCACAGAGAGGTGAAATAACTTGTCCAAGGCCACACAGCAAATAAGGGGCAGAGCTAGGGTTCACATACAGGCGACTGGGTTCAGAGCTTGCGCTCTTAACCATCACGCTGAACTGGGTGTTCAATAATAGCTACAGTTTATTGAGACCTACTCTGTGCCAAACATTTTACTTCAGTCATTACAACAATTCTGCGAGATAGCTGTTATTATCCCCACTTTGCAGCTGAGGCTCAGGAATGTAGCAACATTCCCAAGATCATAACCACAGCAAGTGGCAAAGCTGAGATTTGAACCTAGGTCTTACTGACTCCAAAATGCACGCTCTTCCATCCTGCCCCACACCCGTCACTAACGGTGTCTCACACTTTCCTGGTTGACAACAAAAATGCTACTTGAGTTGACCGTGGCTTGAGCTCCCTGCTTTGAAACTGCATTCCCCGAAGGGAAGCCTGGCAGTTCTGTGACCCTCACAGCTGTGCTGCTGGGGAAGGACAACTGCTCAAGTCCGGGTAAGGGAAATTCACCCCCAAAGGCAGGGCACCGGTTCTGGTTCCTCCCAGGTGTGGAGGAGTGACCGTGAACTTGGAGTCTCGCTGAAATCCTGCACAGGAAGGAGTGATGTCTAATGAGAATCACTGTATGAGAGTGAGGAATGAGGGCCCCTGTCTAGTTCTATTCCACAAACAGGTAGTAAGAACCTGCACGTGTCTGGCAGTGGACAGGCTGCAGGGATCCGCCTGAAGCTTGTTATTGTCTAAGCAGAGGGCTAGGTGTCTGCCCAACTAGCTAGAGCATTGGGCTGGAAGGGTGGGAGAGGGATAGGGAGAAGGGGCTGGCTAAAGAAGAGAAAGACTGTTTCTAGGCTCAGGAGGAATAAAAGCCTTCATTGGAAAAGGTCTCAAACAATGATACGGACTTAAACAAAAAGCTGTGAATTTGATAGGTACAGGTGGATGCCAAGAAGCAGGAATAGAATCCTGAAAGCTGGGAGTGGAAATGTGTGTGTGTGTGTGTGTGTGTGTGTGTGTGTGTGTGTGTGTGTGTGTGCAAAGACCAGCCAGTGTTCTGGAGGAGGCTGGGAAGGCAAACAGGGACAGGGCATCCATGCACTGCGGTGTGGAAGGGGCCACGTCCTGGGCACTCCCCCCACCCCACCTTGGCTCCCACCTCCAGGGCTGCAGCCTCCCCCATCCGTGCAGCCACCCTGGCCACATGCTCTGGGCCCAGAAGGGGAACCTGCTGCAGGCGGCAGGGCTGGGAGCACAAGGACAACCTATTTTTTCTGACCAAACACGGAAGTGCCAGTGCAGGTGGTCTCGGAATGTGTGTTCCTCTTTGCCTCTGATGTCTAGAAGGGGAATTCAGCAAGAAAAAAAAAAAAGACTCGAGGCTGGAACTTTGACCCTAACTTCCTCAATCCATACACTAAAAGAGGGTGTCCTGTGCAAAGCCAGAGAGGCTGGGGTCACCATGAGGGCAGGCGGCAGTGACTCGGAGTGAGGAGTCGGGGTCCTCAGTTCTCTTGCAGACTCCTCTCTACTGCCTCGGCCTCCCCTCCTCCCCAGGGGCCCACACAGGGGCCGCATGTCTGCTCTGGGGCCTTTCCCTGCCCTGCACCTCCCGTGCCCGTGGCCCTTTAGACCTGCAGTCTCTGGTCTTCTTTGACCTGCCCCCACCAGGCTTTCCCTGGAGGCCCCTTCTTTCTCTACCCAGTGACCCCAGCTGCAGAGGCTGCATTGCCCACAGCCTCCTGTCATCACCCTGTGCCACTGGTTTTGTAATGACACGTTGGTCTCTTCACTGGTCTGTGACCTTAAGGAAGGAGGGCGCTTTTCAGTGTTATGACTGCCCCCGAGCCTAGCACAGGGCCTGGAACACAGCGAGGCATCCACAGATGTTCATGGGATGACTAAATAAGTGCACTCACGTCCTCCCAGGGGCCAAGCCAGGGATCCTACCCAAACCCCAGTCCCTCCAACCCCAGGGGTAGGAGCAGGAGTGGTCCTCTTCTCCCAAGACCAGGCCCGCTGGGGCTCACATTACCATTTGGCAGAAGGAGGGGAGTGTCTCCTCCTCCTGGGGGCCCTGGGCTGCAGGTGCCTCTCCTGAGTCCTCAAGGAGTTCCCGTGCCCATGCGGGGTGAGGCCTCAGGACTCCCTGGGAGGAGTCCCACTAGGGAAGAACAGTAGAGGAAGATTCCAGAAATATTCACTAATGAAACGCCCTCCTGCTTTCCCTAAATGGCTGCCCTGCAGCAAGCCCAGGCCAGTCCTGGGCCCCAAGGCAGCCTCGGGCCCCCAGTTTCTCTGGGTGTCTGGGGTTGGAGGCACGGTGCCCTGCGGGGGGCGCAGATCTGGACTTGGATTGATGGGCAGAGAAGCTTCTTTGGTTGCTTCAACCTTCCTGGAGCCTGAGCTCAGTTTGCTGGAAGAGGGACAGGGAGGGCTTGGAACGTTCCCACTTCCTCTTCAGATGGGTACGACTCACTGGTAGCTTCTTGCACGAGGCCTGGGGCCAGCTGTGCCATGCACACGCCACATCTGAGCCTCATCAGCTGGCTCAGTCTGTGCCAGAATTGCCCCCTGCTCCCTCCGACGGGGCCTGGAACGCCCATCCCAGGAGGCCAGGAAAGCATTTCTGCCAGGAAGCCTTGGCGCTCACTCCCCAGCCCCCTACTCCTTCCAGGCCTCCCTTTGGGGCCCCCCACCCCAGCTTCCTCTCTTGCCCTCTCACCTCTGTCCTGAGTTCCTTTTCCTTGACTCAGAGTCACACTGGAGGCAGGTTAAGGAAATGCCGGTGGGGGTCTTGTCATGGTCTCGGGGAGCTTCCTGTGGGGTCTGGGAGGAGGGGTCTTTGTTAAGGTTAAAAATAGAGTTCCTAAGCTGCTGAGTGTCTGATGAGGGTGCCTCTCCTCGGACCTGCTGCTGTTTTTTTCTTCTGGCTGTCTCCCCTTGCTGAGTGTAGTTTAGCCCGGAAGGGTGAGGCCAGGGTCTTGTTGCCTCTGGGCAGCTGCCTGCTCTCTAGATTCCTGGGATCTCAGGTGCCCCAGGAAGATGAGGGTCAGTGCATGCATTTGGTGTCAGAGAAAAAGCAGGCAACCTGGAGGTAGTAAGGATGCAAGATAAAGAAGGTGGGTCCTTTCTAGTGCAATTTGGTGCCCCTGATCTAAAGCAAGAGTAAACAATAATAATAATTAAAAAAACCTTTTAACAAAACCAAATTCCAGACTCATAGAGTTTTAGAGCTGGAAGAGACCTCTTTAACCTGATGGCCCAATTCCCTCGTTAAACCGGCACACAGAACTGATGCTCAGAGGAATTAAGTCACATAAGTAGGCCCGGAACTTTTTGCAGGTTTCATGCAGTGGCACGGCCCTTTCCTAGCATGCAGGTCTGAGCCAAGTTGCCTGGAGGGAGGGACTGTGAAAGCAAGAGGGCTGCTTGCCACCACAGCAGAGCTCTCAGGGTCAATATTTGCTATGACGTATTTGCCATCTTGCAAATAAGTAGCTGGAAAATCAGTAGAACTGGGTCCCTGGGCCCTAGGCTCGGGTACTGCTCTCTGGCTGCCAAGGCTTCTACAGGACCTGTCCTCCGTCCCCCACACCCTTCACCCTGTCCTCCCGAGCCCCTGTTTTGGTGGTAATCTGGTCCCTGGAGGACCCAGTGGATAAGATGGTCTTAAGCCTGGAAGACTCCGCACAGTTCATCTGTGCTGAGGCATCTGTGAAGAACAGTGTTCCTTGCAGGAGACATCCACGGGGTGGGTGCAGGAGCAGGGACCCTGGGTTCTACCACCTATTCAACTGCCAGTCACTTCAAAATTCTCTGGGCCGTGTTTTCCTTACGTGTGAAATGGAAATGACACTTGCCTGCCTATGCCCACAGCACATCCTGCAGTTATCTTGCCCACCCCACAGATTGCAAATTCCTCAAGGGACTGTGGCGCTTGCTGTTTGCATCCAGCCCTTAGAATAGTGCGACATATACTGGACATTCGTGCAATGAGTGTTTTCTCCCTCTGGCTGCAGTCCATCAGCCATCTGACCAGCCTGGGTGCTGGATGGTAATTGGGTTCCTGCATGGTAGCAGATCTGTTATCCTGCCTGCTGAGTTAGAGAACACTTAGCTCCACCCGACACCCTTCCTTCCCTCTTACTTGAAGAAAGTCAATTCCCTGGGAGGGTCTCCCAAACGGCCTCCTTCCACCTCTTTTCCTGTTCCTCTTGGCTTTCAGATCATGACAGGTTGCCCCAGAGGCTCTGTGCTTCCCAGGAGAATCCTTGGACTTGAATCCCAGCCACTGTGGGAATCTGCCCCATCCCAGCCAGGCGTTTCCCACCCTTTCTCCTCTTGAACCTGGTCTACCAGGCACCCCCTCTTCTCTGTCACGGTTACACAGTACATGGCAGAGTTAGGATTCAAACCCAAAGACCAACCAATCCATGAGGCCATGTTCCCACAGTCTACTAGCATTGTGCCTGGCGCATAGTAGGTGCTCAATAAATTTTACTTTTTTCACAATAATCAAACTCCTGAATTGAACATCCATGCTTGGAAAACAAACTGTTAACATCTCAACAAGGCAGACTAACAAACAACAACCACCACAACACCAAAAGCTGTTGTGACTTTAAATGGTTCTCAGCATTCCGGAAGTGGAGTAGGTGGGGGAGAGGGCAAGGGGCAGTGCAAGCCTGCAGTTCTGCACAGATCATTAAAATATGCCCTCATCACCACTCCACTGCGTTGTTTGATTCCTCCCCCCACACCCCCAGCAACACTGCCAGATATTTGCTATAAGATGAAATATGATAATACTTGAAATCAGTAGTATACGACATGAGCCAATTATGATCCATTTCGTTCTGCTATGATGTGAAAAATCAGAAAATTTGGAAACCTTCCAGTACCATCAGGTCATGCCCTAACCCCCCGGGGAGGTTCCTGTCACCCTGTCCACTATTTAAGAAACTCTAGGGTAAAGGAGGGAAGCCCCATGACCTTGCCTTTGAGGACGAGATTGCTGGCTACAAAGGTACAGATATATGGATACCTGTACCTCTGCTCGGGTCTCCAGATGACGTGGCACAAAGGCCCAAACAAGCAAAAGAGAATTTGCTGACCCTACTCCCAGGTGGGACTAGCTGCAGAAGCAGGAAGAACAGAGCTGCCTCCGGGTCACTGAGACAGGGGAGGGAACAGCACGGGCTCCCAAAGATCTCTGGCATTTAATCTTCCTGAACATCAGAGTTTTTTCTGTAAACTGAAGATGAAAATTCTGGCCTCACTGAATATGGCTGGCACAGAGTAGGTTGCCCCTGCAAATGGCAGCTATTCTTGCTGCGATTTTCCAGGCTGTGGGCTATCTTCTTTCTTCTCGCCATGGAAGTTCCTGAACTCTTGGCTCTTGAATCAGCCTGGTGGCTCTGAGTGTTCGAGCTGCTACGAAGGAACCTGGAGAAGTTGGCCGATGGGCTCCAGCTACCTGCCAGGCCTTCAGCCGTGCCCAACTTCTTAAAGGCCCAGAGACGGAGCTGTGTCCTGCTCTCATTTCTGTTTCTCTGGACACTTTGTAATTGGGTCACACACATTCAGACAGCTAGAGTAGTCAAGACCTTGAGAAAGGAACCCAGTCCTGAATATAGAAGCCTGCTTCTTCTGAAGTCACCCACTTTCTTGGCAGGTCTAAATCTGTGTGTGCTTGCGTGTGGGTGTGGGTGTCTGTTTCCCTCTGGGCTGTGGTCCTCCTTCTACTTTGATGCTGCCTCTGTAGCAACAGGGCTCAGAATTATTAATTCCTAAGGCACAGCGAGGTGCAGTTTTATTACACAAAAAGGGGGAAATATAATTGCTATCTTGAGTAATCATTTTCCGAAGACTGCGAGCATAACCTTTAATTAATATTTCATCTACAGCCAGGCTGTGTAACTTTGAATAGGGCCTAAAAATATTACTGTCCCTGTGTGTAGAGATCATTAACTGGGAGCCATGGAGCCACTGTGTGTTATTCAATTGTTGGCAACTATTTCTAAAATTAAAAATGTTTAACCCATTAACCCATAATAAAACTGCAGGCTGTGGGTGGGGGCTTAAAGGGACGCAACTCACGTCGAGGGGGATAAAGGTGCAAATTCCAGGCATAATTCACATCAGCCTCCTGCATGGGGGTCGGGGGTGTGTGCATTGCACCTGCCTGTGGAATGAATTTGGGACACGGGACGCTTGGTGGGCTGGCTGACTCACTGATCAAAGCTG
>PVIY010041727.1:0-21461 GCA_004026745.1 Myrmecophaga tridactyla | reverse complement strand
TCATTTATGCCACCAGCCCTCCTCCCTCTATTATTCTCACATGCAGCTTCATTCAGTGTTTTAACATAATTGTATTACAGTTAGGTAGTATTGTTTTTATACTGAGTTTTTATATTCAGTCCTGTTGCACAATCTGTATCCCTTCAGTTCCAATTACCCAATATCTTACCCTATTTCTATCTCCTGATGGTCTCTGTTACCAACGATATATTCCAAGTTTATTCACTAATGTCAGTTAATATCAGCGAGACCATACAGTATTTGTCCTTTTGTTTTTGGCTAATCTCATAATGTCCTCAAGGTCCATCCATGTTGTTACATACTTCATAACTTTATTCTGCCTTACAGCTGCATAATATCCCATCGTATGTATATACAACGGTGTTTTTAGCCACTCTTCTATTGATGGACATTTTGGCTGTTTCCATCTCTTCGCAATTGTAAATAATGCTGCTATAAACATTGGTGTGAAAATGTCCATTTGTGTCCTTGTCCTTATGTCCTCTGAGTAGATACCTAGCAATGGTATTGCTGGATCATATGGCAATTCTATATTCAGCTTTTTGAGGAACCACCAAACTGCTTTCCACAGTGGTTGCACCATTTGACATTCCCACCAACAGTGGATAAGTGTGATTCTTTCTCCACATCCTCTCCAGCACTTGTCGTTTTCTGATTTGTTGATAATGGCTATTCTGGTGGGTGTGAGATGATATCTCATTGTGGTTTTGATTTGCATTTCTCTAATGGCCAGGGAAGTTGAACATCTCTTCATGTGTCTTTTGGCCATTGTATTTCCTCTTCTGAGAAGCGTCTGCTCATGTCTTTTTCCCATTTTGTAATTGGATTGGCTGTCTTTTTGTTGTTGAGTTGAATAATCTCTTTATAAATTCTGGATACTAGACCTTTATCTGATATGTCATTTCCAAATATTGTCTCCCATTTTGTAGGCTGTCTTTTTACTTTCTTGATGAAGTTCTTTGATGCACAAAAGTGTTTAATTTTGAGGAGTTCCATTTTATTTATTTATTTCTTGAATGCTCTTGCTTTGGGTGTAAGGTCTATAAAACTGCCTCCAAGTATAAGATTTATAAGCTACTTCCCTACATTTTCTTCTAACAGTTTTATGGCCTTAGACCTAATGTTTAGGTCTTTGATCCATTTTGAGTTAACTTTTGTATAGGGAGTGAGATATAAGTCCTCTTTCATTCTTTTGCATATGGACATTCAGTTCTCTAGGCACTATTTATTGAAGAGACTGTTCTGTCCCAGGTGGGTTGGCTTGACCACCTTATCAAAGATCAATTGTCCATAGATAAGAGGGCCTATATCTGAACACTCTATTTGATTCCATTGATCAATATATCTATCTTTATGCCAGTACCATGCTGTTTTGACCACTGTAGTTTCATAATAAGCCTTAAAGTCAGGTAGCATGAGACCTCCAACTTCATTTTTTTTCTCTCAGGATACTTTTAGCTATTTGGGGCACCCTGCCCTTCCAGATAAATTTGTTCATTGGTTTTTCTATTTCTGAAAAGTAAGTTATTGGGATTTTGTTGGTATTGCATTGAATCTGTAAATCAATTTAGGTAGAATTGACATCTTGACTATATTTAGTCTTCCATTCCATGAACATGGTATGCCCTTCCATCTATTTAGGTCTTCTGTGATTTCTTTTAACAATTTCTTGTAGTTTTCTCACTATAGGTCTTTTGTCTTTTTAGTTAAATATATTCTTAAATATTTTGTTCTTTTGGTTGCAATTGCAAATGGAATTGGTTCTTTGATTTCCCCCCAGATTGTTCATTACTAGTGTATAGAAACACTACAGATTTTTGGGTGTTGATCTTGTAACCTGCCACTTTGATGTACTCATTTATTAGCTCTAGTAGTTTTGCTGTGGATTTTTT
This sequence comes from Myrmecophaga tridactyla, assembly GCA_004026745.1. Classification (NCBI taxonomy): domain Eukaryota; kingdom Metazoa; phylum Chordata; class Mammalia; order Pilosa; family Myrmecophagidae; genus Myrmecophaga; species Myrmecophaga tridactyla. Next base: position 19,548 of record PVIY010041727.1, on the reverse strand, counting down.
TAGGGTTTTCGACATATAGTATCATATCATCTGCAAACAGTGAGAGTTTTACTTCTTCCTTTCCAATTTTGATGCCTTGTACTTCTTTTTCTTGTCTAATTGCTTTGGCTAGAACTTCCAACACAATGTTGAATAACAGTGGTGATAGTGGAAATTCTTGTCTTTTTCCTGATCTTAGGGGGAAAGTTTTCAGCTTTTCCCTAATATCCTTGAGGATGATATTAGCTGTGAGGTTTTCATATATTCCCTTTATCATTTTAAGGAAGTTCCCTTGTATTCCTATCCTTTGAAGTGTTTTCAACAGGAAAGGATGTTGAATTTTGTCAAATGCCTTTTCTGCATCAATCGAGATGATCATGTGGTTTTTCTGCTTTGATCTGTTGATATGATGTATTACATTAATTGATTTTCTTATGTTGAACCATCCTTGCATACCTGGGATGAATCCTACTTGGTCATGATGTATAATTCTTTAATGTGTTGCTGGATTCGATTTGCTAGAATTTTGATGAGGATTTTTGCATCTATATTCATTAGAGAGATTGGTCTGTAATTTTCTTTTTTTGTAATATCTTTATCTGGCTTTGGTATAAGGGTGATGTTGGCTTCATAGAATGAGTTAGGTAGCTTTCCCTCCTCTTCAATTTTTTTGAAGAGTTGGAGCAGGATTGGTACTAATTCTTTCTGGAATGTTTGGTAGAATTCACATGTGAAGCATCTGGTCCTGGACTTTTCTTTTGGGGAGCTTCTTAATGACTGATTCAATTTCTTTACTTGTGATTGGTTTGTTGAGATTGTCTGTTTCTTCTCGAGTCAAAGTTGGTTGTTCATACCTTTCTAGGAAGTTGTCCATTTTATCTACATTGTTGTATTTATTAGCATAAAGTTGTTCATAGTGTCCTGTTTTTTACTTCCTTTATTTCTGTGGGGTCAGTGGTTATGTCTCCTCTTCCATTTCTGATCTTATTTATTTGCACCCTCTCTCTTCTTCTTTTTGTCAATCTTGCTAAGGGTCCATCAATCTGATTGATTTTTTCATAGAACCAGATTCTGGTTTTATTGATTTTCTCAACTGTTTTCATGTTCTCAATTTCATTTATTTATGCTCTAATTTTTGTAATTTCTTTTCTTGTGCTTGCTTTGGGGTTAGTTTGCTGTTCTTTCTCTAGTTCTTCCAAGTGGACAGTTAATTCCTTCATTTTTGCCCTTTCTTCTTTTTTTGATATAGGCATTTAGGGCAATAAATTTCCCTCTTAGCACTGCCTTTGCTGCATCCCATAAGTTTTGATATGCTGTGTTTTCATTTTCATTTGCCTCGAGACATTTACTGATTTCTCTTGTAATTTCTTCCTTGACCCACTGGTTGTTTAAGAGTGTGTTGTTGAGCATCCACATATTTGTGAATTTTCTGGCACTTTGCCTATTATTGATTTCCAACTTCATTCCTTTATGATTTGAGAAAGTGTTTTGTATGATTTCAATCTTTTTAAATTTATTGAGACTTGCTTTGTGACCTGCATATGGTCTATTCTTGAGAATGACCTATGAACACTTGAGAAAAAGGTGTGTCCTGCTCTTGTGGGGTGTAAATTCTATAAATGTCTGTTAAGTCTAGCTCATTTATTGGACTATTCAAATTCTCTGTTTCTTTACTGATCCTCCGTCTAGATGTTCTGTCCATTGATGAGAGTGGGGAATTGAATTCTCCAACTATTATAGCAGATGTATCTATTTCTCTTTTCAGTGTTTGGCACATGTATTTTGGAGCATTCTGGTTCGGTGCATAAATACTTATGATTGTTATGTCTTTGTGCTGAATTGTTCCTTTTATTAGTGCTTAGTATCCTTCTTTGTCTTTTTTAACTGTTTTACATTTGAAGTCTAATTTGTTGGATATTAGTATAGCTACTCCTGCTCTGTTCTGATTGCTATTTGCATGAAATATCTTTTTCCAACCTTTCACTTTCAACCTATGCTTATCTTTCGGTCTAAGATGTGTTTCCTGTAGACAGCATATAGATGGGTCCTGTTTTTTAATCCATTCTGCCAGTCTACGTCATTTGATTGGGGAGTTTAATCCATTAACATTTAGTGTTATTACTGTACAGGCAGTACTTTCTTCTACCATTTTGCCTTTTGGATTTTATATGTCATATCTAATTTTCCTTTACTCATAGTCTACCTTTCTACACTCTTCTCCACACCTCTCTCTTCTGTCTTTTCGTATCTGTCTCTATTGCTCCCTTTAATATTTCTTTCAGAGCTGGTCTTTTGGTCACAAATTCTCTCAGTGACTTTTTGTCTGAAAATATTTTAATTTCTCCCTCATTTTTGAAGGACAATTTTGCTGGATATAGAATTCTTGGTTGGCAGTTTTTCTCTTTCAATAATTTAAATATATCATCCCACTGTCTTCTCACCTCCATGGTTTCTGCTGAGAAATCTACACATGGTCTTATTGTGCTTCCCTTGTATGTGCTGGATTGCTTTCCTCTGGCTGCTTTCAAGATTCTCTCTTTCTCTTTGACCTCTGACATTCTGATTAGTAAATTTCTTGGAGTACATCTATTTGGATCTGTTCTGTTTGGGGTATGCTGCACTTCTTGGATCTGTAATTTTAAGTTTTTCATAAGAGGTGGGAAATTTTCAGTGATAAGTTCCTCCATTAGTTTTTCTCCTCCTTTTCCCTTCTCTTCTCCTTCTGGGACACCACCAACATGTATATTCGTGTACTTCATATTGTCATTCAATTTCCTGAGTCCCTGCTCATATTTTTCCATTTTCCCCCTATATTTTCTTTTTCTTGTCGGATTTCAGATGTTCCATCCTCCAGTTCACTAATCATATTGTTTGCCTCTCGAAATCTACCACTGTAGGTTTCCATTTTTTTCATCTCTTCTACTGTGCCTTCATTCCCATAAGTTCTGTGAATTGTTTTCTCAAACTTTTGATTTCTTCTTTTTGTTCATTCCTTGCCTTCTTTATATCCTCCCCCCAATTCATTGATTTGGTTTTCGATGAGGTTTTCCATGTCTGTTCATATATTCTGAATTAATTCTTTTAGCTCCTGTATCTCATTTGAATTGTTGGTTTGTTCCTTTGACTGGGCCATATCTTCAATTTTCTTAGTGTGATTTAATTTTTGCTGGCGTCTAGACATTTAATTACCTTAATTAGTTTGTTCTGGAGATTGCTTCCTCTTCTTTTACCTAGGGTTTTATTGCTGGATGAATTTGTTGTCTATCTGTTCTTTGACATTCAGTTCAGCTTTTTCTGGACCTCTAGCTTAGGTTTTGTTTAACAGAGAAGAATTTTTCAGTTCTTGTTTTCTTGTTTCTCGCCATGCTTGTATGATGCCTTCCCCTCCCCCCCCTTAGGAGTGTCTACATAGGTGTTATAGACCCCAGCCAGATTTTCCCAGACCAAACTGGCTTCCTATCAGGAGGAAAGCGTCATCTGTGTCGGTTTTCCCTGAGGGTGAGACTCAGCAGGTTGAAATGCTTTCCTGTGAAGTCTCTGAACTCTGCATTTTCCCTATCCTGCCCAGTATGTGGTCTTGTGTGCCTGCAGGTCCCACCAGCCTAAGATGATGCTTTACGGTACCTTTAACTTTGGCAGACTCTCCCTGCGGGGGGTTGGTGGAGACAGAGGAGAGGTTGTAGGCTGGTTTTAATGTCTTCAAATTTCCAAGCCCTGGTGTCTGAATTCCTTAAGGCAGGGATTCCACTTGAGTTGGGCTTCACCCTTCCCCTGGGGAAGGCACAGGCTCCAGACCAGCCCTCAAATTAGCTTGTTTCTGCCTATGCCTGGGGCAGTTGCAGCCTGAAAAGTCGTGCCACTGTATCCAAAGGCAGTCAAGCCTTTGTAGAAACAGCCACAAAAACCTGTTTCTTTTCTTTTTTTCTTTTTCCATTAGCCCTGCCCCCTTGGTGCCAGGGCAAAAATGAGCGACCTCTGCTTTGACCAGGTTCACCTGAGCTGGGTGCCTATTTTTAGTAGTCAGAATTTGGTAATTAATTCCACAATTGGCATGTGGTTGGGCTCATCCCCTGCTGCTGGTGAAGTCTCTTTCCTTTCCCCTATGTGAAGCAGCTTGTAGGTTGGGGCACCAGCCACTTAGGCTTGGGGAACTCACAGTTCTGGGGAGGCTCTCAGCTGGTCCAGACTGGGGTACACTTTGTTTCTGGTCACTGACATGGCCCCTGGAGCTGTTCTGTACTGTTTCTGGTTATTTAGTAGTTGTTCTGGAGGATGAACTAAAATGCACACATTGCTAAGCTGCCATCTTGGCCCCAAATCTCAGCTTTGCTTTTTGGGCCAAGGTCCCATGGGGTAGAGGCTTTGTTTCTATGGTTTCTTGCAGTGAAACAGTAGCATATCCTGCTTTTCTAACTCTTTTTACAAAACTGCTTCCATCTGTGAATGATTCTAACTCTAGGTTCTCTAGGAACTGGTCTTGCAGGTCTGGCCTACTAGAATAATTTTGAGCTAGTGTCTCTGTGCACGGGTGCTTGAGGGCTGCAGTCTCCTGGTCTGGGCTTATAGGCAATAGAGTAGCTGAGTTCAGGTTGGTTCTGGTTGGATCTGAACCTCTGGCATGTCTAGGAGCTGAGACTGATATTTCAGGAGTCTATTATTTGAAAGCCACTCATGTCCTCTTGCCTCAAGGATATCTCTGACTTTGTGGGGAGTATATACTCTTAGACTTTGTTGCATATTAGCTTTGTAGCTTGTTCTATACATGAGGCAGTGGCCCCTACTGCTCTGAGGCAGGGCAGCCATCCCTGGGCTGTGGTGTCTAATGGCTTTGAAAAGTACTCCGCAGGTCGGGGAATGTTTCCAAGCTTTTGAACTAAGACTCCTAATGCTACTCCTTTCTTTCCATTTACATACAGGTAAAAAAGGTGTGTCTAAGTTTGGCAGGCCCAGGGCAGGCAGGCTGGTAAAAGCACCCTTGAGGGTAGTGAAAGCAGTACCCTGCTCTGCTCCCTATTCTAAGGGGGCACTATCTAGTCCCCCATGGCTTGAAACAGAGACCATGCAATTTCTCCAAGTAGGGATATCCAAATCCTGCAATATCTTACCATCCTCAAGAATGCCCTTAATTGCTTCTTTGTCTCAGAGGTAGCACTGAGAGTATAGCTTGGACTCTCTCAGATGACAAGGAGCACCCCTCTGGGGTGAGGACAAATCCAAGGTAAAGAATTCTTTGTAAGGCAATTTGAGCCTTAGAAGGTGAAACTCGCTGCCCTTATTTGGTTAGGAAATTAAGAGTGATGATCATGTCCCTGAAGGAGGTTTCCATCATAGGACTTCATATTAATAAAACATACTGAAGAAAGGAGCTAGACTCCAAATGGAGGGGGGCTACGTCCTGCACTTGGACATTCCAAAAAATGTAAAGACTGTCTCTGAATTCTTGGGGTAGGACTCTTCAGGTGAGCTGGGTTAGGACTGCATCCCCAGGCTTCAGCTACTCAAAGACAAAAACTGAGACTCTGGGTGTAAAGATATGCAGAAGAAAGCATCTTTTAAATAAAGAATTGAATACCACAGGGTGGAGCTCAGGATTTTATTGAGGGGGTGTTAGGGTTAGGTACAATAGGGTGGAGGTATGTATTAGTTTGTAAGCTACCAGAATGCAATATACCAGAATTAGAATGGCTAATAAATGGGGAATTTAATAAGTTGCAAGTTTACAGTTCTAAGCCTATAAAAATGTCCAAACTAAGGCATCTAGGAAAAGATACTTTAATTCAAGGAAGGCTCGTGTTCAACCTCTGTTCCTGTGGGGGTTCCTCACTTTGCTTCTCCTGGGCTGGCTTTCATCTCTTGGCTTCCCTTGGCTCTCTCCAGGTTCTGGCTTGCTTAACATCCCCTGGATACATCTGCTGCGTGCTATTTCCAAACATTTGTGTCTCTGTTCTCCAAGTGTTGACACCTGTCTCAGCGCTGCTCTGAAGCTTCTGTTGGCTCTCTCTCTGTAGGCTCTGTTGTTTCTAACACTCTCCAAAATGTTTCCTCTTTTAAAGGATCCCAGTAAATTAATCAAGACGCACCTGGAATGGGTGGAGTCACATCTTCATTTAATCAAAAGGTTACACTACAATTGGGCGTGCCACATCTCTACTTAAAATTTTCTGCTCTACAATATTGAATCAGGATTAAAATAAATGCCTTCCCCCACGAGATTGAATCAGGATTAAAACATGGCTTTTCTGGAGTATCTAATACTTTCAAACTGGCACAAAGGGAATAACAAATTGGTTTATGGCCCTAAGATCATGCACTAACCAGGAGGACCCATTTGGCTTCTTAACAGGAAGAATGGGAGTGTTACAGGAGGACCTGCAGGGTATGAGAAGTCCTGCTTTCAAGAATTTTTTGGATGAGAGGTTGAATACCTTTAATGTCCTCCTGCTTCAGGGGATACTGTTTTTTGTTTTGTTTTGATTGTTTTGTTTTGTTTTTCTGGCAAAAGACAAGTACCTTCTCTACTGGATTGCAACAGGGCTTTTGGAGAGACTTCTTTCCCCCTTGGAGGGATCACGTGAATGGCTTTCTCAGGCAAGTTTGTCTCCCAGGCTTCATGGTCTACCTGACTTTTTAACTCTGAAGGGAGGGACTCAAGCGTGCTTTCAGTCCCAGTTAACGTCATACTTAATGCTACAATATTTTCAACAGGGCTTTCAGGTTCCTGCTTTGGCAGATAGCCTATTATTTGGATTTCGGCACCTAATTCCTTTAATATATCACTTCCCAAAAGCCAGGTGGGGTGCTCTAGTATCATCAAAAATTGATGACCAAAAGGATACTAGCAATTTGGCAGAGGAGAGATAGTGTGAGCCTTTAGCCTGAGACTTCCCATCTACTCTCACTATGAGACAGGGTTTAGAGGAGAGAGGGCTGCAGTGAGAGGTTAAGGCAGAATATGTAGCTCCCATATAAATTTAAAAAATTAATGGTCTGGAGACACCCAGGGCTCCACGATTTTGGTATTCTTCTGCAAGATCCAGGGAGCCATTGGCCCAGGGCCCTTTCAGTCCTGGTCAGGGGTGGCCAACAGGGCTTTTGGAGAGACTTCTTTCCCCCTTGGAGGGATCACATCGTGGACAGTGCCCTACAGACTCTTGTCCTCAGGGCTCCTTTGGCCTTTGGGGTCACTTTTGCCTCCACTGCCCCAACTCTCCACTTTGATGTCAGGTTCCCAGTGGCTTCTGCACCAAATGGCCCTGAGGTGGCTGCTTACCATTAATAGCTAAAGCTACAAGACTTACCTTGTTCTGGTCTCTCCTTGCTTTCTCTTCCTCTGCAGCCCTGTCTCAGTTATTAGAGACAGAAAAAGTAGTACTCATAAGGTCATTTATAGGTATTGGGGTCTTGAGGACATCCTTTGTAGTTTTCTCCTTATGTCAAAAGCTGACTGGCCCATAAAGTAGGTTTTTTGTTTGTTTGTTTTCTGCATGGGCAGGCATGCCCTTGGGCTTCTACCCAAATCCTTCATTTCACCTCAGGAGTGCAATAGGAAAAGAGAACAACTTGGATGTCTCCCTGTATTAGTTAGAGCTCTCTAGAGAAACAGAATCAACAGGGAACACTCACGAATATAAAATTTATGAAAGTGTCTCACATGGCTGTGGGAACACAGAGTCCAAAATCCACAGGGCAGGCTGTGAAGCCAATGATTCTAATGGAAGGTCTGGATGAACTCCACAGGAGAGGCTCACCAGCCGAAGCAGGAAGAGAGCCTGTCTCTTCCGAATCCTCCAGAAAAGGCTTCCAGTGATTAGATTAAGCATCACTCATTGCAGAAGAAACTCCCCTTTGGCTGATTACAAATGGAATCAGCTGTGGATGCAGCTGCCATGATCATGATTTAATTCTATGAAACGTCCTCATCACAACAGACAGGCCAGCACTTACCCAACCAGACAAACAGGTACCACCACTTGGCCAAGTTGACATATGAACCTGACCATGACAGTCAATCCTTTGTCAACTTGGCAGCTATATATACCACCTTAAACCATACCAAATTTCTAAATAAAAAATAAAACACACATTTTTTTCTTTCACCTAACAATACTCAACTGTCCTGCACATAACTGGAAACACATTAAATCTCTCCAGAATAGGGTGCAAATCCTTGGGTAATATTCATTCTTAAACTTGATATCTTACAACTTAAATAGTATAACATGAACAAAACAGCATTACAGTCCTCGTTTCTGTAACTGATCATGTGGTCAAAGTTCATATTTATCACTACCTTCTTCGACTACCCATTCCATGTTCCCTTTACCCTCAGCAAGCACTTCAGCTGGTCGTGGTTCTTTGCCTGGTGGGGTGACCCAAACCTTCATTCCTGAAGTTTCAGAGCCATTGGTAGTCTTGCCTGGATTGGGTTGTTGCAGTTTTCCATTGATTTTAATCACAGGGCATGGTAGTACTAAAAGATGCCCTAGGGGATCTCCTATATTCCAAGAAAACTCTTCTTTGCCTCCATTATGTAGTTGCAGTCCTACTTCCTCCCAATAGTCAGGGTCAATCACCTCAGACAATAATGTAATCACCTTCTTGGCTTGTTGATCCAGTGGCATAAGTAGCCCAAAGTGACCAGGTGGCACTCTTAGATTCCAGTTCAATGGAATCATTGTTCTTTCTCCTGGTGGAAGCACTTCCATTTTGGAACTAAAACCTATAGACCCTCAGAGCTCAGGGTCGCAGGTACAAGAAGGAAAAATTTTCCTAGTGGATCACTAAGGGTAATAGTGAGTGGTACCACTCCCATTTCCACCCCTTGGTTCTTGGACCCATGGACCCTTGCTATGGGAGAAACAGCACTATACAACAGACGCTGATTCAGAGCACATACAGCTTCCTGGAGAACATTACCCCAGGCTTTCAAGGTATTGCCACCCAGTTGGCACCATATTTGAGTTTTCAAAAGGCCATTCCACCGTTCTATCAATCCAGCTGCTTCTGGATGATGGGGAACATGGTAAGACCAGAGAATTCCTTGAGTATGAGCCCATTCCCGCACTTCATTTGCTGTGAAGTGTGTTCCTTGATCAGAAGCAATGCCATGTGGAATACCATGACGATGGATAAGGCATTCTGTAAGCCCACAGATAGTTTTGGCAGAAGCATTGCATGCAGGGAAAGCAAACCCATATCCAGAGTATGTTTCTATTCCAGTTAGGACAAATCACTGCCCCTTCCATGAAGGGAGTGGTCCAATGTAATCAACCTGCCACCATGTAGCTGGCTGGTCACTTCAGGGAATGGTGCCATATCAGGGACTGAGTGTAGGTCTCTGCTGTTGGCAGATTGGGCACTCAGCAGTGGCTGTAGCCAAGTCAGCCTTGGTGAGTGGAAGTCCATGTTGCTGATCCCATGCATAACCTCCATCCCTAACACCATGACCACTTTGTTCATGAGCCCAGTGGGCAATGACAGGAGTTGCTGGGGAAGGAGGCTGACTGGTATCCACAGAATGGGTCATCTTATCCACTTGATTATTAAAACCTTCCTCTGCTGAAGTCATGCTCTGGTGCGTATTCACATGGGACACAAATATGTTCATGTTTTTAGCCCACTCAGAAAGGTCTATCCACATACTTCTTCCCCGGACCTCTTTGCCATCAATTTTCCAATTATGGTCTTTCCAAGTCCCTGACCATCCAGCCAAACCATTAGCAACAGCCCATGAGTCAGTATACAAATGCACCTCTGACCAGTTTTCCTTCTAAGCAAAATGAACAACCAGGTGCACTGCTCAAAGTTCTGCCCACTGGGAGGATTTCCACTCACCACTGTCCTTCAAGGACACCCCAGAAAGGGGTTGTAATGCCGCAGCTGTCCATTTTCAGGTGGTACCTGCATATCGTGCTGAACCACCTGTAAACCAGGCCCGAATTTTCCTTTCCTCAGCCAATTTACTGTAAGGAACTCCCCAAGAGGCGATAGCTCTGACCTGGGAAAGAGAAGGTAATGTGGCAGGAGTGGAGACCATGGGCATTTGGGCCACTTCTTCATGTAACTTACTTGTGCCTTCAGGACCTGCTCTGGCCTTATCTTTTATATGCCATTTCCATTTTACAATAGACTGCTGCTGCACACGTCCAACTTTATGGTTTGGTGGGTCAGACAACACCCAGCTTATGATAGGCAACTTAGGTCTCAGTAACTCGGTGGCCCATGGTTAAGCATTCAGTCTCTACTAATGCCCAGTAGCAGGCCAAAAGCTGTTTCTGAAAAGGAGAGTAGTTATCTGCAGCAGATGGTAAAGCTTTGCTCCAGAATCCTAAGTGTCTGCGTTATGATTCTCCTATAGGGGCCTGCCAAAGGCTCCAGACAGCATCTCTATTTGCCACTGACACTTCCAGCACCATTGCATCTGCTGGATCATGCAGGCCATGTGGCAGAGCAGCTTGTGCAGCAGTCTGGACCTGTCGCAGAGCTTCCTCTTGTTCAGATCTCCCCTCCAAATTTTAGCAGCTTTTCTGATTACTCAATAAACGGGCCAGATAGCATACCCAAATGAGGAATATGTTGTCACCAAAATCCAAAAAGACCAACTAGGCATTGTGCCTCTTTTTTGGTCATAGGAGGGGCCAGATGCATCAACTTATCCTTCACCTTAGAAGGGATATCTCGACACACCCCACACCGTTGGACACCTAAAAATTTCACTGAGGTGGAAGGCCCCTGTATTTTTGTTGGATTTATCTCCCATCCTCTGACACACAAATGCCTTACCAGTAAGTCTAGAGTAGTTGCTACTTCTTGCTCACCAGGTCCAATCAACATGATATTATCAATATAATGGACCAATGTGATGTCTTGTGGGAGGGAGAAATGATCAAGGTCCCAGGGGACAAGATTATGAAATAGGGCTGGAGAGTTGATATAGCCCTAAGGTAAGACAGTGAAAGTATATTGCTGACCTTGCCAGCTGAAAGCAAACTGTTTCTGGTGGTCCTTACTAATAGCTATTTGGAAAAAGCATGCAAGATCAATAGCTGCATACCACATACCAGGGGATGTATTGATGTGCTCAAGCAATGATACCACATCTGGAACAGCAGCTGCAGTTGGGGTTACCACCTGGTTGAGTTTATGAGGTGGTAATCCTCCAAGACCCATCTGTTTTCTGCACAGGCCAAACAGGAGAGTTGAAGGGGGATGTGGTGGGAATCACAACGCCTGCATCCTTCAAGTCCTTAAGAGTGGCAGTAATCTCTGCAATCCCTCCAGGAATCTGGTATTGCTTCTGATTTACTGTTTTGCTTTGTAGGGGCAGTTCTGGTGGCTTCCACTTGGCCTTTCCCACCATAATAGCCCTCACTGCATAAGTTACAGAGCCAATGTGGGTATTCTGCCAGTTTCTCAGTATGTCTATACCAATTATACATCCTGGAACTGGGGGAATAACTACAGAATGGGTCTGGGGGCCCAGTGGACCCGTTGTGAGATGGACCTGAGCTAAAATTCTGTTGATCACCTGGCCTCCATAAGCCCCCACTCTGACTGGTGGACCCAAGTGATGTTTTGGTTCCCCTGGAATTAATGTCACTCCTGAACCAGTGTCTAATAATCTTCCAAATATATGATAATTTCCTTTTCCCCAATGCACAATTACCCTGGTAAAAGGCTTCAGTCTCCTTGGGGAAGGCTTGGAGGAAGATTAACAGTATAAGTTTGTGGCAGTGTAACAGGGTTCTCCCACAAAGGGACCTGGTCTCCCCTTCATTCAAGGGGCTCTGGGTCTGTAAACTGTTTCAAGTCTGGAAATTGATTAAGGGGCCATGACTCTGTGTTTGTGTAATTCAGGTTAGACTTCTGTTCACTTGACCTAGAACTCTTTTGTTTATACAGCTCAAACAAGAATTTAGTAGACTTCCCTTCTATTGTATTTCTAGGTACCCCATGATTTATTAGCCTATGCCACAAATCTCTGTGAGTCACATAATTTTGATGCCTGCTTTGAGTTTGCTGTCTATTATAATAGCCACATCTACCCTGTCTTTGGTGATTAAGTGCTGCCACCTGGCTTCTGCCAACTCGGGATCCCATCATCCCCATTGTGTTTAAGGATTCCAGCTCAGTGACAGCAGTAATATCTGACCTACAGAGAAGTGCAACCACAAAGCTCTTCAGGGATGATGGTGGTAGCCTCACAAATTTATTTCTCACTGTTCTGGTAAAAGGTGTATCCTCTGGACATTCCTGGGGTGTAAGAGCCGGCTTTGCATGATAAATCCACTCTACCATTCCAATCTCTCTAAGCCTCTTGATCCCCTCATCTACATTATCCCAGGGCAGTTCTGGCATTTCAACCTCAGATATTGTTAGCAACCTTTTGATCCATGTTTCAACCAACCATACAAACAAACTGTTAATACCTTTTCCAACTCTTCAAGCTATAACACTGAATGCAGAATCTCTGCTTAGTGGACCAATATCAATAAACTCAGTCTGATCCAGCCTTATATTCCTCCCACCATTATCCCACACCCTTAAAATCCATTGCCACACATATTCCCCCGATTTCTGCCAATAAAAATTGGAAAACCCACACAGTTCTTTTGGAGTATAATGTACCTCCTCATGTGTGATACTTTGTACCTCACCTTTAGGGGCTTGCTGGGACTTTAGTCTCGTTGTAGGTCTGGAAGATATGAGGGGTGGTGGGGGTGAGTCATGAAAAGAATTAGAAATATCTTCCAAGCCATTTGCTTCAGGGCCTTCATTTGCAGTTTCATCTGGTGAAACAGGATTAATTACTCTAGGGCTAATCCCTCCAGGAGGAGGTGGGGTGGCCAATTCCTCAAGGTAGGCTGGAGGTGGGGCAGTTATGTCCTCAGGGCAAACTATTACAGGGTTATCTAGAGAAGACTCAGCATGATCTAGGGTTTCAACCTCACCCCCGACATCATTATCAACCCATATGTCACCATCCCATTTTTCAGGATCAACTCCTTTCCATCAGTGCCCTCACTTTAACAGCAGACACCATGCAACATTGAGATTTCAGTTTATGTTGTAAAGTTTCTACTCTAACAATAAGATTCTGAGTCTGATTTTCAGAGATCTCAAGTCTACATCTACAGGAAATAAGATTTTCCTTCAGGATACTCATAGAAACATCTATATTTGTCAGATGGTGCTTAAGCTTCTCATTTGAATCCTTAAGCCCATCCCTTTCACTCCTTACTGTAGCCAGTATATGTAACAACAGCCAAACAACATATCTATACCTCTTATTTCTATAATACTCTGTAAAGGTGTCAAAAACATTATCCCCCAGAACCTGGCTTTGTACAAGTGAAGCATTAGGAGAATCGAATGGTGATATTTTGATTACCTCTTTTGCCAACTCACTCCATGGATTGGAAGTGTCATTCTGATTATGGGAACCAGAGTCCTTAGTGTCTTTGAGTCCAGTCAGAGTAGAAAACCATTCATAAAAACCCATTTTTAAGATTCTGTTTCTTAAGAACCACTCCTGCTATCAAGATGTATTAGTTAGGGTTCTCTAGAGAAACAGAATCAACAGGGAACACTCACAAATGTGAAATTTATGAAAGTGTCTCATGTGACCATGGGAATGCAGAGTCCGAAATCCACAGGGCAGGCTGTGAAGCTGACAATTCTGATGGAAGAACTGGACGAACTCCACAGGAGAGGTTCACCAGCCAAAGCAGGAAGTGAGTCTGTCTCTTCTGAATCCTCCTTAAAAGGCTTCCAGTGATCAGATTAAGCATCAGTCATTGCAGCAGACATTTCCCTTTGGCTGATTACAAATGGAATCAGCTGTGAATGTAGCTGACATGCTCATGATTTAATTCTATGAAACGTCCTCATCACAACAGACAGGCCAGCACTTACCCAACCAGACAAACAGGTACCAACACTTGGCCAAGTTGACACATGAACCTGATCATGACACTCCCCATGTAACTGAGAAATTAGGATTTAAGAGGTGATTTTGATTACTGAATCATTATATTCCTTTTTGCTTTCTGGTATATTGGAGTATCAGGTGAGGAGGAACTTAATCTATTTTACTCTCCAATTCTTAAGCTTCTGTTTTAGTTAGTTAAAACTGCTGGAATGCAATATACCAGAAATGGAACAGCTTTATAAAGGGAATTTGTTAAATTACAGGATTACATTTCCAGGGCCATTAAAGTGTCCAAACTAAGACATCCAGAGAAAGATATCTTGACTCAAGAAAGGCCAATCTGGAAAGGCATATGGCTATCATTTCCATTGGCTTCTGGTTTCAAACTACTTCCCCAAGGGCATTTTCTTTCTGCATGTTCAAAGGTCTCTGTGTCAGCTCCAAAGCCCACTTCAAAATGGTTCCCTGTCAAAGGACCCCAGTAAGTGACCCTCTTTGAATGGGTGGAGACACATTTCCATGGAAACCACCTAATCAAATGTTACCACCCACAATTGGGTGAGTCACATCTCCATGGAAACAATTTAAATAAAAAAGATCCCACTCAATGATATTGAATAGGATTACAAACATGGCTTTTGTGGGTATACAATCATTTCAAACTGGCACAGCTTCATCAATAAAGCAATCAGAAACTAAGAACAGCAAATGGGGAGATGAGAAAGAGAAGGGGCAAGACAGAAGCCATCCATGTCTTCTTCCCTGTTTGTTTTAATTCCATTCTACCCACACACCATGCCTGAGCTAAGGGAGGGGAAAAGCCTTATCTATAAGTAATATTTAAGGATTTGCTTTCTATACCTCAAAGTTATGGTGGGGATGGAGGATGGGGGAGGTTGCCCATGATCTAATAATCCAGGGTCAGGGAAAGTACCTGCACCACCAAATAAATTTAATGTGTTGGTGACAGGAATGAAGTGGTCTAATGGGCTACATTCCCCCAAGTTGATTTTACCATTTACACATTTTGCGCAGTTTCCACTGCAGATGGGGGGTAGAAGTAGCAGAGATAGCCTATCCTTCCTTGAACATACTGTGGTGTTTTGAGGGCCTCTAACCTTGATACTGAAACCATAAGCAGGAAAAACTGGTTTATAACGATATTGTAATAGCTGACTGTGCTGGTTTGAAAGGATTACTTACCCTAGAAAAGTCATATTTTAATTCTAATCCATTTTTGTGGAGATAGCCATTTCTCTTAATCCATATTCAGTACAATAGGTTGGAAACCTGATTAGATTATCTCCACAAAACTGTGACTTACCCAATTGTAGATATTAACCTCAGATTAGAGGGAGGTGTGACTCTACCCATTCCAGGTGGGTCTTGATTAGATTACTGGAATTCTTTAAAAGACGAAGCATTTTGGAGAAAGTTTGAGAATGATGAGAGAGGCAGACCCACAGAGCCCACACAACCAGAGACCTTTGGAGATGAAGAAGAAAAACACCCCTGGGAAAGTTTCATCAAACAAGAAGCCTGGAGATAAAGCTAGCAGACATTGCCATGTTTGCGATGTGCCTTTCCATTTGAGAGTGAAACCCTGAATGTCATCAGCCTTCTTGAACCAAGGTATCTTTCCCTGTATGCCTTAGATAGGATATATCTATAGCTTTGTTTTAGTTGGGACATTTTCACAGACTTAGTACTGTGGACTTGTAACTTAATAAATTCCCCTTTTTAAAAAAGCCATTCCATTTCTGGTATATTGCATTCCGGCAACCAGCAAACTAGAACACTGACTAAAGCAGATTTATTTATTATTGTAATTTATGTAATGAAAGGATTTATTATATTGCTTTAACTAAATACTTGTTTCTTATTGATAGCCCCTTTCTTATAGCCCATTTATTTAACTTAGTCTCCTTACTTGATATCTTACACTTATTGAACTATTTATGGCTCTACTGTAATCTATAACCATATGTATTGTTCCAGCTGGACTTTGTCTGTTCTTAATTCCTTTATTTGTTATCTTATGTTAATTAAGTGATTTACAACCTTGTTATAACCTGTTATCTTATGTTAATTAAGGAATTTACAACCTTGTTATAACCTGTAACCTGATGCTTATTCCAGCTGACTTTTGTCAGTCCTCAAGTATGGCTTCTTGGGTGGGCCACGGTGACTCAGCAGGCAGAGTTCTCACCTGCCATGCTGGAGACCTGGCTTCGATTCCCCATGCCTGACCATGCAAACAAACAAATAAAAAAGAACAGCTTCTTGAGTTGGCACTTACATACTTCCAATTAACATAACTAGAAGATAACCAATCAATATCTACATCACTATTTCCACCTCCCTTTGTTTGAATCTCAATCAAAACCTCAGCATTTTTCCAATTTGAGGAAAGAGATCTGAGGCATGCTTTCTGTTTCCTTACACAGCCACTCTGTAATAATGCTCTTTCTCTCTTTGAAACCTTGGTGTCACAGATTGACTTTGTTTTGTATGGGGCTGCAGATCCAGCTTGGCAATGCTACCATATTCAGGGTTGTGCAGCACATAAGCCTGTTTTCTTGGCCCTCCTAAAAAATCTTTACATTACAAAATATCCTTTATTAAATCACTTATTATTGCTATATATATAGTAGATTTTGTGGTCTGCAAATGTTTTTATTAGCAATAAAGGAACACCAATAAATAAATTGTATAAACATATAACTCAGCAGTTAAAAACATTAGATAAGTATTTTTTAATAGTTTAAATCTCACAAGTAGTTAAAATTACAGAATGATGTTCACCATTTGTGTTACTTAAGAAACCCATGAAGCAGGGTGGTGCAAGAGCAGCTCAGTGGTAGAATTCTCACCTGCCATGTGGCAGACCCAAGTTCAATTACCAGACCCTACAGTTTCTCAAAAACAAAACAAACAAAGAAAAATCTCCTTTATGACAAAATGGATGAGCCTTGAGGATATAATGTTGAGTGAAATAAGCCAGCCACAAAAGGACAGATATTGTATGACTCCACTTTTATGACCATGGTAAAGGTATATAATAGGCTTATAATAGAGAATATAGGGGACTTAGAGATACCTAGAAGCTAGAGCTAGGTGAACCATTAGCTACAGAGAAGATAGGGCTTAACAAATGAGCATGATTGCTAAACCATTATATGGATATTTCTTTTAGTCTCCAGTATCTTATAGGAGCTAGGAATAAATACCTAAAATTGTGGAATTGTAATCCATACCTAACTCTGAAATCTGTTATATAACTAATTGTTGTGCTGTGCTTTGAAATTTATTGCTTTTTTGTATAATGTTATTTTTCACAAAAAAGAAAAAAAGTCGATTTGTGATGACAAAAAATATATATATACCTTCTAGCCTCCTATATCCTGGAGAAGCTAGAAGGAAAAATCTGAGAGGATCATATGGTAGCCCATGACAAACTCTGAGATCTGTCTTGTAACTACTTGTTAAAAAGTGTTTTGAAAATTATTGCTTTTTCCTTTCTTTGCTTTGTATATATACTATATTATACAATAAAAAAATTAAAAAAAGAAAGAAACCCATCAAGCAATACCATGTACCATTTTAGTAGACATCAATTGCAGGCTTTCTAGATCCAAGTGCACAGAATTTTTGCCTCTGCAGATACAAGGAGAAGAACAGGACTGGAGAAAGGAAAAGAGAAGGCTTCATCTTCTTCTGAAATGTTTATTTATTTTAAAAAACCTTAATAAGAAACAACAAAATAACATGTCTAATTACTAGATAGTAGTTACATAAGTGCTGTTTTCTGTATTATTTTATTCAGTTAGTAAGATTCAAAAGCATAAAATAAAATAGAAGAACATTAAGAAAAATATTTGTGGTAAAAGAGACAATTCAGGAACAAAACTGGAAAACTAGTGATCATATAGCAAAATGATAACAATCTAAAACAGGGATCAGCAAACTATAGCCTGCAGGTCAAAACTGGCCTGTGGCCTGTTTTAGTAAATAAAGGTTTTTTTGGAACACAGCAATGGCCATTTGCATACAAGTCTGGATTTGTTAACTTCAGCACTACTAACATTCTGAACCAGATAATTTTTGCTGTAGGGAGCTGTACTGTGTGCACTGTAGGATGTTTAGCAGCATTCTTGGCCTCTATCCACAAATGCCAGCAGCACTTCCCCCTCATTATGACAAAAAAAATAACATTTCTGGACATTACCAAATGAATACTAAAGGACAAAATTGCCCAAGGTTGGTAACCACTAGTTTGCTTATTACCTACTTTGATACTACAAAGGCAGAGTTGAGAAGCTGTGAGAGATTGTATGGTCCATAAAGCCTAAAATATTTATTATCTGGCCCTTTAAAGAAAAAGTTTGCCAACCCTTTTTGTCATTAACAAAGGCAAAGGATACACGTTAGAACAAGAAAAGAAACTCCAAAGGATATGGTAAACAATCTGAAAAAACAACCCCCATTTAAAAAAGGGAAGATAAGAATAAGCAATTCACAGAAAAAGAGCTCAAATGACCCTTAGGTATGGCAGATGCTCACATCACAGATAGTTAAGAAAATGCAAATTGAAGGCACTTTTATTTTCTTATTTTAAAAACTTAAAAAAGGGTCCAATCCCACTTGAAGTTGTCAGGAAATGGACATACATCCCTGGAGAGATTTATGATAAATTTCAGAAAATAATAAGGCATTCACTATTACATTTTAAATATAATATATTGTAAGGCAAGGAATCCAACTAGTAGGAATCCACCTACCCTACAGAAGTGAAAGCACAAATGTCTAATATTATAAGTGTAGTAAAATCAATAACTGTATGACTACTTATAAAATAACTGAAAATTCATTAATGGAAGAATGGGCTGTGTATATTTTGGTCTGTCATTTTACATAGAAGCCCTCTACAGTTCAACAGTGAGATCTGCAGCTGATTGAAAAGATGACCATAGTGTGTTACCAAGTGAGAAAAGGAGGCAGCACTTCAATGTGGTAGCACGATCCCACTTAACTACCCTCTCACACACACATCCACACACACCACCAAAACAAACCTCTTAGATGTGGGTGTGCTTTTTTTTTTTATCATGTTGTAGACATTTCCTTCTATATTTGTTTTCTAAATGTTTTTTTAATTTTTTGTTAATTAAAAAAAATTACAAGAAACACAAACATTCCCAACACATACACTCAGCAATTCACAATATCATCACATAGTTGCATATTCATCATCATGATCATTTCCCAGAACATTAGCATCAATTCAGAAAAGAAATAAAAAGACAACAGAAAAATATAACAGAAAAAAAATTTTACAGGCCATACCCCTTACTGATCCCTTTCATTGATCACTAGCATTTCAAACTAAATCTATTTTAACATTTGCTCCCCTTTTATTTATTTTTATTTCATATGTTCTTCTCATCTGTTGACAAGGTAGATAAAAGGAGCATCAGACACAAGGTTTTCACAATCACACAGTCACATTGTGAAAGCTATATCATTATACAATCATCATCAAGAAACATGGCTACTGGAACACAGCTCCACATTTTCAGGCAGTTCCCTCCAGCCTCTCCATTACATCTTGGATAACAAGGTGATATCTACTTAATGCA
>PVIY010041726.1:0-21456 GCA_004026745.1 Myrmecophaga tridactyla | reverse complement strand
CTCTCCGCGCCACCCCATGCCCAGCCCATGGCGTCACCCATCTGCCCCACCCCAACACCCCCCAAACGGCGTGGCCAGCCCAGACACCAGTGAGTTTTCTTCGCTGGGAGCCTCAGCTCAACAGTGCCAGGGGAGCCATAAGTCTTTGCGCCACCGCCCCTCTTCCTGCCTTTTCCACTTGCCCCCTCTGCGGCCCAGGTCAGCTCCCTGTGAGTCACCCGGAAGCCTCCTTCCGGACTCCCTGCCCGAGGCCACTGCATCGAGGCCGCCACTAGCCTCTGGCTTGACTCTGCCCGGCTCTGTGTCCCCTGCCCCACCGCCCGGGTCGCAGGCCTCCTCCTGCAGTTCCAGACTCTCGCAGCTCTAGCCTCTTCAGTGCCTCTTAACAGGCGAGCACCAGACCGCCTGCGGAGGCGTCAAAGGCCCGGGTTCTGACTCACGGGGCCGGCTGAGTGCCTGGGTTTTGCAAAAGTGCCCCAGGTGGTCTGACAGGAGCCTTAGTTCAGAGCCACTGCTTCCTCCTGCCCCTTAGTCACGGCCAAACAACCACCAACGTTTCTCTCACGCTCACGTGCACCTCTCACGCGCGCCCTGTCACGCGCACCTCTCACGCACACCTCTCACGCGCACCTCTCACGCGCCCTGTCACGCGCACCTCTCACGCGCACCTCTCACGCATACCTCTCACGCGCACCTCTCTCGCGCACCTCTCACGCATACCTCTCACGCGCACCTCTCACGCGCACCTCTCACGCATACCTCTCACGCGCACCTCTCACGCGCGCACCTCGCACGCGTACCTCGCACGCGCACCTCGCACGCGCGCCCTCGCACGCGCACCTCTCACACGCACCCTCCGTCTTCCTGACAGCCCTGTGAGGCGGGCGCTCTTACTGACTCCTATTTTACAGCTGTTGAAACTGAGGCAATGAAAGGCTGGTAAGGGGAGGACCGGGACGTGACCCCCCTCCCCGACCTCGGTGCTCTCCGCTCTGCTTTAAAAAGCCCAACTTAACTTCCCTCCTTAAAACCTTTATAGTGCAGTTTCAAAAAAAAGGGCAGTGCGGGGACACATACGTGACCCCCTTCCCGGCAACCTCCCCCCAGTGGCAGCTTAGGACGCATGCTGAGGGTCTGCGAATTTACCCCACGTTTGTTATTGCTCAAAAAAAAGATCCCAAAAGTCACTTTAAAAAAGAAGGTAAGAAAGTAGCACACGTGAAACCGGGAAAAACTTGGCATCCATAAAAGAAACTAGGAAAAAGCCATCAAAATGCCAGTAATTTTGAGGAATTCTTTCTGGAAATAACACAGATGAGAACAGATTAAGCAACGATGCCCAAGCTAACCCCTGGCAAATGCTCAGGGCGACCCAGGCGTGGGGAGGGTGCTGGCTGGGGGGGAGCAGGGTCCCCTGCAAGACTAGCAGGAAACCCCCACTGCGGGCTGGCTTGGCCCCTCGTCGGGAGCTTAGCCTGGGCACTGCAGCAGCAGCGCTTGAACTCTGAGGGGCCACAGGACACCCTGGACCCAGGACCAGGAGTGCACAAGTGGAGTGAGTGGCAGTAAGGGTTTCTCCCTAACCGCCCGCGTGACTTCTGCACCGGGAACAGAGTCCAGTGCATATGCACCGTATGAACGCATTTATGTAATGACGTGTATGTGTGTGGGTGTAAATATATACATGTATCCACAGAAAAAATAAAGCTCTTAAAGAATATATACCAAAATAATAACAATACGTATCTCTGATGAGGGTTAATGTGTATTTTCTATTTCCTTTTCATTTTCCTGCTTTTTCTATGAGAAACATGGCAGTGCGTCCTGGCAGAAAACCCCTGCTCTCCTATCCCCCTGGTGGCAGGTCCCCTGTCCAGAGATCTCCTGTTTGGCTCTGAGCACCCACGTAACCTTACATGGGACATACATGGTATTTCCTATCTCCTTGTTTCGCTAGACCAGGAATAAGTTCTGTGTCTTGCATTTCTCTTGTATTCCTCTCAGTGCCTAGGACATAGTATGTTCGGAGCAAAAAGCCCAAGGAAGGAGGTGCCACGTCTGTGCCCGTGGGGCCCAAGCCCAGGCCAGGCTCCAGGCTGTGCTGTGGGCCACCTGACAGCTGCGTTCTGTGAAGAGGCCCGCTGTGGCCACTAATCATTACTGAGTGATGAGGTTGTTTGCTTAAAGCATAGGTCACTGCCCCCACACCCAGAGGCAAAGCCAACCTGGCATCCTATAATTAATGAGCCAGTAAGTGTTTCCTTTCTGCCACTGGGGCAAAACTGGCTTTGTTCCAACAGAGCCCTTCCCACTCCTTCCACAATTCTCACGCCATTTCCAGCTTCTCCTCTTGGCTTTTCACGGCCTCCCCTGGAGAAGCACTTCCTGTTTCCAAACCGTGGCCCACCAACCCCAGTGTCCCCAACCTGACTGACCAGTTCTCACCAGCCCTGCCTCCAGGCCCGCAGGCTGGAGAAGCCCCAAGAGACCACCGAAACCACCTTAGGAGGGGCAGAGAGTCTTTCATTCAAATTCAACAAGGGAGATTCTCGTGGAGTCGGGAACTCCTCAATCAGAACTCATCTCAGTTAAACCTGGGCAGAAAAAAAATACAAAAGCCACTGGAAATGGAGAGGGAGTCAGAATCAGAGAGAAAAGACCAGGCAGTGTCTTCTTTTTCTCCTTTTATAGATGTGGACATGCCCAGTGCTCCCAAAATGCTGGAAGGAGCAGAGAGGAGAGAAGTCCTGGCTGAATGGAAACTGAGCCCAGACTGCCGCCACCGGAGTGCGGGAAACTGAAATGGGGTGGCTCCAGCGGAGCCTGCCTCCCAGAGGTGTTGTGAGGATTGAGTGTGTTCATAGATGCAATGTGCTTTGAACAGCGCCAGGCATGAGGTGGGCAGGAGTGTAACAACAGCAGGGGGAGTCTTTTGAGACTGTCCTCTTGAGAAGCTCCTGTGCGCTCTCCTGCTCCATTCTGCAAAGACAGACACCACATAGCTGGGGACAAGGGCAAGCACCCCTCCCAGCCACTATAATGAGGCTTTGGAACTCAAAGAATGGACCAGAGCTGAGTTGGGAAACAGCCACTGGCCACAGGGCATTTCTGTGGAAATTTCTCCAAGCAGCCCCGCTGAGGGCTGTGGCACTGAGACGGCCTGGCAGGCCAAGGGCTGCTTGCGGATGAACCCCCATGGCCCCTGTGAAGAGCCACGCTGCCAGAAACAGCATCTTCTAAGGTTTGGGAAGGGCTCCAATTCCTGGCAACTCAGAGGTTTCTTTCCTGAGGAAGGAGGGCCCAACTCCACATGACGTCATTATTTTTAAGACGTGGGGTAAACAAATTCGGGTCAGCCAGTCTCTTGGCAGGACACCACTTCAGACACGTCGATACTCAGGAAGAAGACAGGCCCTGTGGGTGATTAGGAAATATTCGTTGTCTTACGTGGCAGATTCTGTTCTTCCCTCTAGATCCAGAATTGTGGGAAGGGAGTTGAGCCTCCCGACTTCCTGCTCTACCACCAAACCCAGACCTCAGCTTTTTCTTATTCATTCAACAAACATGTTGGACTTGGAAGCCAGGTGCTTTGGTCAGGCTTGGGCCTTAGCTGGCTTGATGTCACTGGTTCCCAACTGCTGTTACCGCACGAGTCATTAGGACTCGGAATGGAGGCTCTTTGAGGGCCATGACTTGTGTCTGTTTTGGTCAAGGCTCCACCCCCAGTCTGAGGACAGTGCTTGGAGCACAAAGTGCTCAGCAAACAGTTGTTGAATGAATGCATGAATGTGCCAAGTCCATTCCCATCCCCCAAGCCTAGGACTCAAAACTGCAAAAGCAGAGATTTCCTTTTGTGGTTCCTTCTATAGAGGTTCTTTTTATTTTATTTTTTTCAATTTCCACAGCCACTTGTATTTAATTTTGTTTCTTTTCATCTTGATAAGCTTGCTGAAATGTCAATTTTATTGGTCTTAAATGTATTTATTAAAGCTACAGATTTTCTTTCTTTCTAATGCATTACTTCATTACTTTTTGCTTTTATCTTAATTTGTTCTATCTCCCTTTCGTCAGTTTATTTTCTTGTGCTTTTTCTAACTTCCTGTGTTTCTAGCTTGCTGAGATAAATGTCCTTCTTTCTGGTATAATAAGAAAGCATGTAAGTCCAAGTGTTTTGCTTTGAGAAGAGCTGGGCCCTAGCTAGTGACTTGGGACATGCCGCGTTTTCATCTTCCTTTCTGAATAGTGTGTAGTTGCATTTGGAGAGTGCCTGCCGATGGATCTATCACGTCACCCACCTCCAAACTTCACCAGCCACCCACCGATCTTTGAGAGAGAGACTGGTGTCTACCCAATCTCTTTCTCCCTAACCGCCCCCATGCTTTTATGTAAATACAGCTGCAAGCCACTCCCCTTCCAACCAGATAACCACTTCTCCGCTCCTCTTTATATAGAGAGATATTTTATAATTGTAAAAAACAAACATTCTTGACATACAAACATTTTTGATATGTTTACCATCAGTGGCTCACAATAGCATCACATAGTTGTGTATTCATCACCATGATAATTTTTTGAACATCTGCATCTCTCCAGCAAAAGAAAGAAAAAAGAAAAAATTCATACATGTCATACTCCCTACCCCTCCCTCTCACTGACCACTAGTATTCCTGTCCCCTTCCAACCAGATGATCGCTCCTCCGCCCCTCTTAAATGGATCTTCAGGAGCCACCATCTATAGCCCAGGAATTCTCAGCCTCAGCACTATCGACATTTGGGGCCAGATACCTCATTACTGGGGGAGCTGGCAGCATCCTTGGCCTCTACCCACTAGTTGCCAGTAGCACCCACCTCTCAGCTTGGGACAACCAAAAATGTCTCCAGACATTGCCGGCTGTCCCTGGGGTGAGAGGTGGGGGGTAAAATCGCCACCATTTGAGGGAGCCACTGCTAAAGCCCTACAAAAGCCATCACCCTGGAGAAACCGTGCCACGCGCTCTGGCCTCCCAACGCTGCGAAGGTCTGCTGTGGGTCAAGGCTTCGGGGTCCCGGCCTGGGCTGATTGTGGTTAGGTGTGGGGGCTGGCAATAGGAAGGCAAAGAGGGGCCGATTTTGTTTCTCTAGGTGGCTGCCAGTTTCTCTTACAAAAGAAATGGAAAAATGGGTCCTCGACAGGCTCCTAGTTGTGAGGGCCCCTCATACTCGGGAGACCAATGATGGAGAGAAAAGAGGAGGAGCCAGATTTCCCCTGCAGCCTGTAGTGTATGAGAGGGGGGGATATGAGAGGTTATCAAGACTCTTAGGGGCCCAGTCCAGCCCAGAGGGGAGAAGGCCATTTGGGACCCCGAGTTGAAGCTCTTCCCTGGGTGGCCTCTTGGCACAGGGACAGCAGCCCCTCTCTTCTTAGGAAACAAATGAGCTCTGCCTTTGGTTACAAAAGGCAACACGTTGCTTTTTTCATAAAATAACATCCTTGATAATTTCATACTATTAAAGCTTAAAAAGCACATATCTTAACCCAGCAATTGCCCTGCTATGCTGTAGCTGTGTAATGTATTCTGTGGATATATTAGGACAGGTGCACAGAGCCCTACAGAGGGACTATAGTGTAGAAATCTAGAGGACAGGCTTGGGACCTGGCTACCAGGGCTTAAATCCCAGATCTGCCTAGCAGATGTGTGACCTTGCCAAAATTCTTGACCTCTTTGTGATTTAGTTTCTTCATTTGTGAAATAGGAGCGTTAACGGGACCCATCTCATTCGGTTGCTGTAGGAGTAAGAGACTCAGAATTAGAACATGGTAAATGCTAGCCGCTATTATGTTCATTTTGCCCTTACTGGCCACAGATGAAAATTTGGAAAAGTAAATGCCAATCAAATGGTTAAGTACATGCTGCACACCCGTGCCATGGAATTCTGGGCAGCCCTTGAAAGAAATGAAGTAGGGCTAAGTGCTGGCATGGAAAACTTAAATTATTATTAGAAAATCAAACTACTGCCAACCAGTATGTACAATTTGAGCTCATTTGCATGTAAAAAATAGATACCTAGAGATAGATATATGTCTTTATCTGCATAGAAGATTTTCAGAAGAAACCTCAAGAAGATTTTAACCATAGTTATACCTAGGAAGTGGGAATGGAGGGCAGGAGAGGGCGGGCCACGGTGGCTCAGCAGGCAGAGTTCTCCCCTGCCATGCTGGAGATCTAGGTTTGATTCTTGGTGCCTGCCCATGCAAAAAAATATATAAATATATATTTCAGTGGGAATGGACGGCAAGAGAACTTCTGCTTTTCCCTTTGGTAGTTAGAATTTCCTACCATGAGCATGTATGTTAAAAAAAAATAGTATTCAGCATTTTAAAAAGAATAAGATAAAGTGGAAAATTTTTAGAGATCTATTGTTAAAAATTTTTTAAGTTGCAGAATATGAATAGTACAAGCCACCGGAATGAATCTTGGGTCACAAATTCAGGTGTGCAAAAAATCAACACCCATCACGCCAACAAGAAATTTAATTGATGGTTGAAAAGGGTTGGGCGTCTTCCGCTCCAGGGGAAATCCGTCTTCCATCTTGTTTCAAGTCAAGGCATTCAGCCGTGCAAGAGAATCCTTCACCTTTGAGCTACTCAGCAAATCCTCAGGTTTCCCTAAGTGCTTAAGCTTTTGGCACAGAAAAGATACTCGAAGGTTGATTGTTTCCTACCACGCGGAGCTGCTTAGGAGTAATGAGCTCCTGGAATATGAGGGTGGGTAAGGGGGACATTCAGAGAGAAAAAAAAAAAAGAGTATAACATCTCAAATATTCCAGACATTTAGACATTCATAAATGCAGAGGAAAAAAGTCTGGACATTCCCACCAAATAATTAACAGTGTGTACCTGTGGGGTAGGCTTTGGGATGGGGCAAAGAGTTGAAGGGGAACTTTTGCTTTTTATTCTATTTATTTGTAAATTGTTTGGACTTTTTAATGATGAAGCTGTGCTCCATATTGCTTATCTAGCTTATTATTTTAAGTAAATACATGCATCTGCATCTCTCACTTCCCCCCTCCCCAGTGATGGTAGGTGACGCAGGTCAGACCTTTCCCACACACTGGTGGGCAGGACCTCGATTTGCACGAGGTGTTGGGAGGTCCTCTGGAAAAGAACTCTTCCTAAAGGACGAAGGAGACAGGCTCCAGGAGCTGACTTGGAGGCAAAGTCTTACTCAGTGGCGAAAAGGAGGTAATTCTGAGTAGAGTTGTATTTATGATTTTGATGTATCTGTGGGGCTAAGTCCCCAGCTCTCTAAGGCAGTGGGGGTACCAGCAGCCCCAGAGCACTTCTCCTAGAGTGGGGCCAGCTGACCCCATACCAACAGGAGCTTCAGTCACCTTGCAGGTCAAGGGTGCCCAATGGGTGTGGCCATGTCCAGTAGGTCCATGGGTGTGGTAGGGCAAAGGGAGGCTGCAGAGCTGGAGGAAGGGTAAAGACAGCTGAGGGGTGGGGTGATGGTAATTAGTCTAACCTTGTCTACCAGCACGTGGGAGACACTCTGGGGATGGCTGGGGTGAGGATGGGTGCCCTAGGCAGGAGCTGGAGCAGGAGTCAGAGACAAACACGTAGATGAGCTCTGACTATGTGATGAGTGCACAGCAATCCAGGTGTATGTGTACAGGCAGGGAGCACAGGACAGGAAGCCATAAAGTCTACATGGGAGTGGCCAGGGAAGGTCTCTGCAATCAGCTGACTTTCGTAAATCATAGGCCAGCAGCGGGCAGTTGGGTGAAAGGGCAAAGGGCATGAAGAAGCACACGTGCAAAGACCTGAAACTGGGAGAGACAGCTTGGTTGGGGAAACTGAAAGCAGCTCCAACTGTGTAAGGTAAATATACAGGCATGGTGTAAGATGAGGCCACAAACGCTATGTTCCATGGTAAGCAATTTGGATTTTATCGTACAGGCAATGGGGAACCTCAGAAGAAGGTTTTTAGAAGGGAAATGAGATGGTCAAATTTATCAGGAAAGCTTTCTACCACCACATTCCTGCTTCGTCAAGCTATCTCCCACTCAATGACAGTCACTTCCTCTAGGAAGTGTTCCCTGTGCACCCCAGAGACACAGCTAGCCCTCAGCTAACACTCCCAGGGGATCTCTTTCTCTATCACATTGCTTTTTACTGACCTGTTCCTTGCCTGGACTTCTCTCGTTCCCCTCGTGCACCAGGAGCCCTGGAGGTCAGCCTGTGGATGTTATATTCCCAAGTTGTGAAGCACAGGTTGGGAACTGGTGGCAGGGACCCCAGGGAGGAGGCCTTTGCAATCGTTTAGGTGAGAAGTGATGAGGGCCTGACCTGAAGCAATGGTGGTGAAGCTGGAGAAGAGGGAAGAGATTGGGAAGATATTTAGGAGGCAGAACTGATAGGCCTGAGTGATTAGATGAAGGAAGTGAGGGAGCCAGATAAGAGAAGGAGGACTTCTGGGCTTCTAGTTAAGCATCTGGAGACAGGATGGATTAACCAAGACTGGCTAGTCTGGAAGAGGAGGCAGGGTGTAGAGGGAGATGAGGAAATCAGGCTGACTTTGACACACTTTCTGGGCATACAGGTGAGAGGTGCCAGGGGTAGCTGGACTCATGAGTTGGAGCCTGGAGCTGATATCTGGACTACACACAGAGATTTGAGAGCACTCAGCCCAAAAGGGAAGGTTAAAACCAGAATGGGGGGAGAGATCACCCCGGGAGAGAAGGAAGAGGTGCAACAAGGGGGACACCAACCTGTAAAGAGGGGACTGGGGAGGAGAAGCAACAGAGAGAAAAGGAAACAGGAGAAAGGGAATAAGAAAAGCAACCAAGAGCTGGAACTCAATGGCTTCAGTCCTAGAAGTGGCTTCCAGAATTAACCAGCAAGGTCTGGAAAGGTGGAGACACTGAGAACGTGCCCACGCCTCCCTTCTAGGTGAGAACGCTCGCTAAGGGAGGCTGACTGACCTGTCCACAGCCACATGCTGTCATCAGTGCCTGTGCTCATCTGGACTAGTGATTCTCAAAGTGTGGTACCTGGACTCTTGGGGGCTCCCGAGACCCTTCCAGGGGGAGTGTTTCACAAAGTCAAAAACATTTTCATAATGATACCAAGACTTTTTTGCTATATTCACTTTGTTGACATTTGCACAAATGCTACAAAAGCAGTGGTAGGTAAAACTGCTTGTGGACTCAATGCTAGTCAATGAAGTGGCACCAAACTGTACCAGCAGTCATAGACTCACGCCCACATATGCAGTTTGAAAAAAAAAAAAAGGCCAGCTTCATATAACAATGCCCGTGAGGGAGGAATACTTATTAATTTTATTAGACCTTGATCTTTGAGTACGTCTTTTTTTTTTGTACGCTGTATGGCGGAGGTCACATTTCATTCTTTTTCCATATGACTATCCCATTATTGCAGCACCATTTGTTGATTTTTTTTTATTTGTTTGTCTGTTTGCTTTTGTTTGTAAAAGTTAGTGAAATAGAAAGCAAAGAAACAATGAAATGATAAACCAAAAGCTGGTTCATTGAGAAAAAAACATAACAAATCTCTGACAAAACTGATTATGAATAGTCTCAGAAGCAGTGAGGACAACCAATTCAACAGGCTGAGCCCTCGATCTCGGGGTTCGACCCTATGAAATTTATTCCTGCAAAGGAGAAGCTAAGCTTACTTATAATTATATCTAAGAGTCACCCTCAGAGAACCCATTTGTTGCTCAGATGTGGCCTCTCTCTAAGCCAACTGGGCAGATGAACTCACTGCCCTCGCTCCCCCTACGTGGGACATGACTCCCAGGGTATAAATCTCCCTGGCAATGTGGGACAGGACTCCCAGGATTAGCCAAAACCTGGTATCATCAGATTAAGAAAGCCTTCTTGACCAAATATGGGAAGAGAGAAATGAGACAAAATGAAGTCTCAGTGGTTGAGAGATTTCAGAGTTGAGAAGTTATCCTGGAGGTTAGTCTTATGCAGTATATAGATATCCTTTTTTAGTTTGTAGTGCACTGGAGTGGCTGGAGGGAAGTACCTGAAACTGTTAAGCTGTGTTCCAGTAGCCTTGATTCTTGAAGACAATTGTATAACTATATAGCTTTTACAATGTAGCTGTGTGATTGTGAAAACCCTGTGTCTGATGCACTTTTTATCCAGGGTATGAAACAGATAAGTAAAAAATTAGGAAAAATAAATCAATAATAGGGAGGATAAGGGGTAAAAAAAAAAAAACTGGGTAGGTTGAAATATTAGTTGTCAGTGAGACATAGGGATAAGGGGTATGGGATGTATAAGTTCTTTTTTTTGATTTCTTTTTCTCAAGTGATGCAAATGTTCTAAAAATGATCACAGTGATGAATACACAACTATGTGATGATATTGTGAGCCACTGATTGTATACTGTGGATGGACTGTATGTGTGTGAAGATTTCTCAATAAAAATATTTTTAAAAACTCATCATGAAAAAGGTGTGAGACATTGGAATGAAGGGAAAATAAGTAAAATATGATACAGATTTGAAATATAATAAGAGAAAGTACTATGAAAAGTTTTACATTGATAATTTTTTAACTTTTTAAAAACTTTCATTTCCATTTTTTTGAGAAAAATTAAAATACCAAAATTGACTAAAGGAGGAGAGCAGTAGACTTAGTAATACTAGTAGTATTAGAAGTAGTAATATTCTGAGCACTCCTTTAAAATGAAAGGCTGAGTCCTGCCCTTAGCAGTGCTGGTGAGTTCAATTCTCAGTTGCCTTCATCTGAGACAAGAGACGGGTCTTTGGAGTTTGGGCCTGTCAGGTTTGTAAGGAAAAGAGGGTGCTGAGAGTACAAGGGAGGGGCTGGCGCTGCCCCTTGTTTAGCAACCCTGGCCACACTGAAGTGGAGACTACCCAACGCTGTGCCAGTCTATCCCCCAAGAAGTAGCAGGTCAAACAGGAGACTGCCTTGTGCTTGGGTCCCAGGCGGGCACGCACACCCTTGTCCACCAGGCAACCCGCCCAGCCCTGAAACGCAGCAGGCTGCTGTCCCCCCATCCCCTTCCTCCTCCCCTCCTCTACTTGCCCCCTTTTCACTCCCTCCTCCTCTTCTTCCTTCTCTCCCTTTGCCCCCACCCCATCTTCTCTTGGAAGACAAAGAGGCGCTCCAGGTGTGGCAGGAGTCATCAGGTGCCACACCCCCTCTCCCCATATCTCTGCTTTCTCCCCACACCCACTCCGGGCACTTCCAGCCAGGGGAGTTTCAGCAAACAGGTGGAGTCCTGAATCCTAACTTTAACCTGTCTTGGCCCATTCCTCGTTTCTGAGTCTGATTTCAGCAGCAGAGGGGAGGAGTGTGGAGAGAAGTAGACCCTGCCGTGAAGGGCGAGGGTTGTCTATTCTGAGCCTTGGAACAGGAGCTACTGCAAGAGGCCCCCGTGGGGGCCCTGCACTGTCTATGAGCCCAAAGAAACGCCCCACAGGAATAAGCACTACTGGGTCTCAAATTTGTCAAAGCATGTGACCATTTGGATTATCTCAAACAACAGGCACTAGAAGCACCACCAAATGGTGTGTGTGTACTGGAGGGGTGGAAGTCCATTAGAATATTTTTATGATGGGGGGGTCTCCTTCAGGAAAAGGGTGGGAATGAGCAGGACACAGCAGACAGTTGGGTTTAGTAGAAAGGTTGCTTTTTGGCCCTGTTACTGATTTAGTCCTGAATTGACTCTAGCCCCTAACAGCCCCTACAGCAGGTGCTTTAGTGGACTCCAGAGCTTGCAAAGCCTAGGGGGTGGGAGGGGAAGGGGGTGGCAGATACTCACTGTCACCTCCAACTTCTGCTGACGCAGATGGTCTGGAGTGGCCAGCCTGTGCAGATACAGAAAATGATACTGCAATGACACTGACCACACCCGAGGTCAGGACACTTGACCAGGCATGTTCAGGTGCACTAAGGACATAGCAGGTTGGAATAACTACAGTCTGAACCATACCAGGAAATCTGGGCTATCTGGTGGCCCTTAGCAAAGTCAGCCTCCAGCAACAGAGAACTCAAAACCTCCCAGGGTGAGAAAGAGTTGCCACACCAAGAGCACTTTCCAGTCCTGGAGTGTACTGTGATTTGAAGAGCCCTGAAGACAGGCCCCAGTCCCCACCCCCTCTCCTACGAAATGATGCATAAAATTCCGTAATTAGAGCTCCCCTTTTTCATTGCAACTCCACTAGGCTAGGCCACACTGAGTGAGGCTGAGTGGAGCTGGTACTCAGATTATTCCAAGATTTGGGCTTCTTTTCCACCCCAGGACAGATGACGGCTCGGAGAATGGAGTGTGATGGGGTAGGTGTGGGAGTAGAAGGAAGTAACCAGGAGAGGACAACTTTCCAATGTTCCCTGTGACTGAGTACAGTGAAGATCCAGCCTTTCAGGTCTCCCTCCATAACCCCACCCAAATGATTTGGGTTCAGTCTTTGGAGATTAATGAGCTTCTTGTTCAACGTACCCACCACTCCCTGCCACCTGAGACTGAAAAAGTAAGGTGCTTTCTGCATAGGGCTCTACGCAGGCTCAAGAGCTTGACTCAAAATCTTCCTCTTTGAGCGTCTCTGTATCTGGGAAGGGGGCCAGGGGTGGAATAGTGGGAAGCCTGGTGTGTTTTTGTGTGATCTGTCAGGCCCTCATGAATCCTCCCTGCTCTAGATCTACAAGGCATCTAACATTTCACCATGAGAAAGTCCTTAAAGTCACTCAATAGTTCTCTAGAAAACTATAAATATCCTTCACTTAGCGTGGGAGGGTAGGACGGGTGACCAAACCAGGCCCAGAATTCCTCCACAAAGGGCTGGGAGGGAAGGCACTCAAGCTGTAACAAGAGCGGTAGGGGTGGGAGTAGAATGGAGTGTATCTTAAAGTTGTGTTTTCATCGTGAATACATGGTTTTTAATTACATTGAATGTGTGATTGGGGTGGCTTTGGCCAAGGAACTGATAGATTTGGGATGCTAACGACTCTCCCAAAACCCACCCCTTGACTCCACCATTGCCAAAAAGAAAAACAAGTTGAGCCCCAAGATCTTGGAAACCAAGACACTGAAGCCATGGACTTGGGGGTGGGGACATCAAATTCAAACACCACCACTGCTGCTGCCACCAAACTCCAAGGCTGGGTGGAGGATCATCCATGCAGAGTTTTGCATCCTCGGAATTCTGCAGGAGGAATTCTGCCCTCTCCTTAGTGACCAAGGAAGAGAGTATAACCCCTTGGGCCATGAATGGCAAGAAAAGGGCACAGTAAATTGTGAGGCCCGGTTCTCCAGTCCTATAGCCCGATCTCTTGGCTGCTTGTCACATGATATCGTCCCCCCACCTCTCCTTTGATCTCTCCGTTTCCTCCTTTCCCCTCCCTTGCTCTGTTTTGATTTGGTTAAAATAGATGCAACTCTGGTCTTTTCTATTTTTAATACCCAGCCATTACATAATCCGCACCGTAATTGCTGACTTGAAAAACTATT
Organism: Myrmecophaga tridactyla; assembly: GCA_004026745.1. Taxonomy (NCBI): domain Eukaryota; kingdom Metazoa; phylum Chordata; class Mammalia; order Pilosa; family Myrmecophagidae; genus Myrmecophaga; species Myrmecophaga tridactyla. The sequence goes on along the minus strand of PVIY010041726.1, from coordinate 7,964 downwards.
GGCAACAGAAGAAAATCCCCTGAGTTTTAAACAGGAAAAGGATTATTACAGCACAAAAGCCTCTGGCAGTTTTACTGACTGGTAAAATGCCTGTAATCGTCACTTTGCTGTGGGAGTCACGTGGGCCATGGGGAACCCTCTCCCCCCCACCTCAGGGAAAGCAGGCTGGGGGCAGGGACAAGTGCCTCCTAGGCTGTCACAGCACGGTGACAAGGCAGGGGGGTGCGGTGGTGCTCAGGGATCTCGAGGTATGGCCCAGACTTGAAGGCTGCTCCTGTGGCCAGAATGTGCTGGAGGGAGCTTCAGGTTAAAGCCCAGGGCTGCCTTTTACTGCTTTTGCTTCTTGTTAGGCAGAGAAGCCTCCAGCATCCAGAACCTTTCCTTCTTCTACTGCCTTGCCTTCCTCCAGCCTCCAGCACATTCCTGAAGGAGCTGGAATACCTACTCCAGTTAAATAGTTGATTTTATCAAGCTACAGGAGCAAGGATGGCTGCTTGTCAATTATAGAGACCCGATTCACTCCTCTGCAAGGCTTTCCAGGTATTAAACCAAGCACACATTACTTAATTCTTCAATAAAACTGTCCAATAAAAATGTAAGAACTAGTGGTTTGGTAAAGGGTTTCTCAAGCAAATGGAAATCAATCTGTGTGTATGTGTTGAATGAAGGACATGGGTAGTACAGGAGATGAAGCTGGGACAGGGGCCACCTTGCCTGATTTTGCCAATTCTGCTGCAATCCTAACCCCCCTAAATCAAGGAGAGTCAATCCACTTTGGGTAACTGTATGTGACAATCCATTCAACATGTTTGCTGAGAGCCACACATAGACGATGTGCCAGAGAGCAAATCATTGCCCTGGTAGGAGTGCCAGCTCAGTGAGGGAGACAGACAATAATTAAAATATCACAGAAATAATTACAGAGAATGGAGAACAGTTATGAAGGAAACATACAGGGCACTAAGGGCATTCAGAACAAGGGAACCTGATCATGTTTGAGGGTTCCTAGAAGATTACCCTAAGGGCATCAGGTTCTTTTAATTCAACACTCCTTTTCTCCCTCCCTTCCCACTTCCTTTAGATAATATTTACTGGGTTCTTTCTAGATACTAAAGATAATATTATGTTCTTTACATGTGGGGTCTCATTTGATTTGTAGAACAAGCTTATAACTTAGTACTTTAAGACAGAAGGATCTGTTGAGAAAGGCTGAACTGTGCTTTGTAATGAGAACTATATACAATTTCGGACACAGATAAGTTAAGACTTCTGGCTTCAGGTGACAAAAATCCAAATCAAACTTTCATTAGGGGGGGCGGCTGCCATGGCTCAGCAGGCAGAGCTCTGACCTGCCGTGCTGGAGGTCTGGAGTTCGATCCCTGGTGCCTCCTGCCCATATGCAAATTAAAAAAAAAAAACTTTCATTAGGGGGGTGGTGGAAAGAAAGGCTAGATCATGTAAATGAGATGTCCAGGGTTAGACCAGTTTAAGGCATAGTTAGAGCCAGATGCCAAAGGTGTCATCCAGTGTCTGTGTCTCTGCTCTGGAAGCTCAGCGTTCACAAGTTCGTTCTTGGGCAGTGCTTCCCCTCAGGGTGGCAAGCTGGCCACCACCAGCAGGAGGCTTACATTCTACCAGCTTTCCAACCCAGCTGGAAAATAAATGAAAGTTCACTTCCCTATGGTTGCAACAAAAGTCCAGAGAGTCCTGATTGGGCTGAATTTGGAACCAGGTCCTTGACATCTGTTGTTTTCTGATGGGTATAAACACATGTCCTCCATCTAGAGCCAATAAGTGGGCTTGACTCCACCAAACCCAGTCTGAGAATGGGGAAGGAGGTGGCCCCACAAAGGAAAACCAAAGTTTCTTCTTTGAGAAGAGAGAATACATGCTGGTCAGTCAAGGCCCACTGATCTCTGCTGCTCTTTATGTTTGGAACTACAGTGGCTATAAGACTACAGGTTCTTCCATCAGTCCGGCTCTTCCTAAGGAATGCGCAAGAGTCCTGGTTCCATGTGGTACTGGCTTAATTCGCCATTGTCCACCTTGGATGCCCTTGGCTTCTTGATATAAGATATTCTTCATCGGTGAGTCTTAATATTTGCTTAGATACTTGCTCAGAGCAGTCTTCAAGACTCAAAACTTTATAGAAGACTTGGCCCAGCCTCTTCCCTCCCCCCACCTCCAATGAGGTACCCTAGGCAGTGCTGGCTCTTTAACCAGACTTCTCAGCTTCTGTGTAAATCAGAGGGAGGGAAGGGCAAGACAAAACCTTTTTGTTGTAAAGTTTTGCTTCCTTTTTGGAGTCTGAACTGCAAATGGGACTTCCATTGGCAGGAAGAGGAATATCATATTAGTCCCTAGAGCATCCTGCTAATAGACCTCCACAGAGCAGGATCTTGGGCAATCACTGATATACATTTTATAAGATTTCAAGGGTGGGCGATGGTGGTGCAGTGGCAGGGTTCTCGCCTGCCATGCTGGAGACCCAGGCTCAATTCCTGGTGCCTGCTCATGAGAAAAAAAAAAAAGAGTTCAAGCCTCTAATCTGTTGGAGGTACACAGTACTACAGCAACCAGATGTTAGCAGCAACCACCCTATCCTGTGACACGTTTTAAAAGCTGGCAGGATCCCCCATCCTTTCTGTGGAAAGTCCAATGGCATTCCCAAGATTTCTGCAAATTCCCAGCAGCTAATGCTTGTAACAGCCCTTCTGGTTCTCAAACTCTGGCTTCTACTGGACTTTTGATATCATTCGCATCTTACCTCCTGAGGCTGGTTCATTCCCTCTGCTCTGAACTGTCCCAGATATGGGTCCACAACTTTTTTTTTTTTAACATTTTTTATTGTGAAATATAACATATATACAAAAAAGCAATAAATTTTTAAAGTACATTTTACCAAGTAGTTATAGAACACATTTCAAACTTTGGTATGGGTTACAGTTCCACGATTTTGGGTATTTCCTTCTAGCTGCTCTAAGACACTGGAGTCTAAAAAGAAGTATCAATACAATAATTCAACAGTCATACTCTTTTGTTAAATCCTAACTCCTTCTTCTCCCTTCATCCTTCTCCCAATTTTTAGTGATATTTGGGTTATGCCCATTGTAACTTTTTTCATGTTGAAAGGGGTATTGACCATATGGGACAGGGGGATGGAACTAGTAGATGTTCTTGGAGAGACTGGCCTCTCTGGGTTTCAGGACTTATCTGGCCAAAGAATCATGTGAAGGTTTTAGGTTCCTGAAAAAGGAAACTTAGTGCATGCAATTTTTGTAAGATCTCAGATAGAGCCCTGGGTGTTCTTTATGGTTAACAGGAATGATGTTGGGCTTTGGCAAGCTCTGGCAATTAGCAGTAATCTAGCTGAAGCTTGCATACGAGTAGCCACCAGAATAGCCTCTGGACTCTATTTGAATTCTTTTAGCCACTGATATCTTATTATATTACATTTCTTTTCCCCCTTTTGGTCAGCAAATCATTGTCAATCCCACAGTGCCAGGGCCAGGCTCATCCTGGGTATCAGGTTCCACATTGCTAGGGAGACTCACCCCCTAGACATCATGTCTCACATAGGCAGGAGGGTTAATGATTTTCCTTGCACAGTTGGGCTTAGAGAAAGAGAGAGAGAGAGGCCACATTTGAGCAACAAAAGAGGTTACATAGAAATAACTCTTAGGCATAATTATAAGTAGGCTTAGCTTCTCTGTTACAGAAATAAGTTTCATAAGAGCAAGCTTTAAGATCACGGGGTTGACCTATTGACTTGGGAGTCCCTAATGTTTGAAAGAGCATCAGGAATTTCCCAGGTGGGAAAGTTTAACAGTTCCATCTTTTTTCTCCAGTCCCTCAAGGGACTTTGCCAATACTCTTTTATTGTTATTATTATTTTTTTGCCAATACTTTTTAATTATCTGCCCAACATACTCTGGGATGAATCTAGATATTACATTAAGCTATACAGAATTACAAGCCCTTGTTCCCACTCTGGGCTCCATGTGTTTGGGTTGTTTAAATGAGCTATCCAGACAGACTGAGTTAGATTGAGTGCTACAGAAAATGTAGGTTTTGGACAACATAAAACTCTCTTCCTTTGGTCTTATACAGTAGGTGAAGTTCTGAAATACAGACACTGTCATCCTTTACCCTGTATTTTGATTTACGTTAGCCCCAACCAGATTTTGAAGCCTGATCTCTTTTTCAGTTTCTTTAACAGTTGTTGTATGTAGCAGTGCTGACTTTCAGAGCTGCAGAACTCCAGCTCTGACTCTTAGGTGTCACACAAGTACCCAAAGTCACATGGAAATTCCAGGTTATACACATTATAGCACAGCATCTCCAAATCTAGAAATAACACTTAAAGCTCAGGAATAAATGTAACTGCTCTAAGAGCTTACAATCTAAACCACAATTTTCTTATAAGTATTCTCTAAGAGACCATACAATATTTGTACTTTTGTTTCTGACTTATTTTACGTAACATAATGTCCTCAACTTGAGTTCATTCACCTTGTTGCCTGCCTCATGATTTCATTCCTTTTTATAGTCACACTATATTCCATCATATGTACACACACCATAGTTCACTCTTCTGCTTCTCAGTCATTGTACCCTTCAGCCACCTCCATCCATTAGGCATCATGGATAGTGTCAAAAAAAAAAAAAATCCATGTCTCACAATATCACTTAGTTGTACAATCATCACTCTCAATTTTAGACTATTTTTCATTGCTCCAAAGAGAAAAAAACAGAAAAACACACCCTCACCAAAGAGAAAATCCCACACTCCCTTTAACTCTTGTCTCTCCACCCAATTATTAACCTCTAATATTGCTGTGGTACTGTTGATGTCTTCTTGTTAAAATTAGGCCATACTGGCCATTATCAACAAAACAGAAAATGACAAGTGCTGGAGAGGATGTGGAGAAAGAGGCACACTTATTCACTGTTGGTGGGAATGTCAAATGGTGCAACTGCTGTGGAAGGCAGTTTGGCGGTTCCTCAAAAAGCTGAATATAGAATTGCCATATGACCAGCAATACCATTGCTAGGTATCTACTCAGAGGACATCAGGGCAAAGACACAAATGGACATTTGCACATCAATGTTTATAGCAGCATTATTTACAATTGCAAAGAGATGGAAACAGCCAAAATGTCCATCAACAGATGAGTGGCTAAACAAACTGTGGTATATACATACGATGGAATACTATGCAGTTTTAAGACAGAATAAACTTATGAAGTATGTAACAACATGGATGGACCTTGAGAACATTATGCTGAGTGAGACTAGCCAGAAACTAAAGGACAAATACTGTATGGTCTCACTGATATGAACTGACATTAGTGAATAAACTTGGAATATTTCATTGGTAACAGAGACCATCAGGAGACAGAATAGGGTAAGATATTGGGTAATTGGAGCTGACGGGATACAGATTGTGCAACAGGACTGAATACAAAAACTCAGAAATGGACAGCACAATACTACCTAACTGTAACACAATTATGTTAAAACACTGAATGAAGCTGCATGTGAGAATGATAGAGGGAGGAGGGCTAGGGACATAAATGAAATCAGAAAGAAAGATAGAGGTTAAAGATTGAGATGATATAATCTAGGAATGCCTAGAGTATATAATGATAGTGACTAAATGTACAAATTTTTAAAATGTTTGTGCATGAGGAAGAACAAAGGAATGTCATTACTGCAAGGTGCTGAAAATAGATGATAATATTTTAAAATTTCAACTTAAGTGTGAGACTAAAGCAAAAAATGTTTGTTACAAAATTTATATTTTGACTAGTGCATTTCCTATATAACTTATGTAGATAGCTTGACTGAGCACCATAAGTACTTGGAATCTCAGGTAGGACATGAGATTTTGTTGGTTTGTCCAGAGTGATGCCCCGATGACTCCCAGAGTGATTCGATCAGTGAGTGGAAAAAGTATTTGCAAAGCCCCCTTTGGGGAATGGTGAGAACAGGGAGAAATTCAACTTCCCCAAGTTGAATTCTTGATATTCTCACAAGCAGTGTGGACAACCAAAGCTATAGGCTGAGCCCCCAGTCTTGGGGTTTGTTCCTATGAAATTTAACCCCGCAAAGGATAGGTCAAGTCTACTTAAAATTTAGACCTAAGAGTCACCCCTAAGAGAACCTCTTTTGACTACCAGGGGTGTGGATCTTCCTGGCAGCATGGGACAGAAATCCCAGAATGAGCTGAGATTCAGCATCAAGGGATTAAGAAAAACTCTAGAATGAGCTGAGACCCAGCATCAAGGGATTGAGAAAACCTTCTCCACCAAAAGGGGGAAGAGTGAAATGAGACAAAGTGTCAATGGCTGAGAGATTCCAAACAGAGTCGAGAGGTTGTCCTGGGAGTTATTCTTATGCACTGAGTAGATGCCATCTTGTTATTCAAGATGTAATGGAGAGGCTGGAGGGAACTGCCTGAAAATATAGAGCTGTGTTCCAGTAGCCATGTTTCTTGAGGATGAGTGAATAATGATGTAGCTGTCACAATGTGACTGTGTGATTGTGGAAACCTTGTGTCTGATGCTCCTTTTTTTTTTTTTTTTTAAACTTTTTATTAATTAAAAAACTTAACAAAAGAACATTAATATATCATTCCATTCTACATATACAATCAGTAATTCTTAATATTATCATATAGTTGCATATTCATCATTTTTTAGAACATTTGCATCTGATGCTCCTTTTATCTACCTTGTCAACAGATGAGTAGAACATATGGAATAAAAATAATGGGGGAACAAATGTTAAAATAAATTTAGTTGGAAATGCTAGTGATCAATGAAAGCGAGGGGTAAGGGGTATGGTATGTATAATCTTTTTTTTTCTGTTATCGTTTTATTTCTTTTTCTGTTGTCTTTTTCTTTTTCTGAATTGATGCAAATGTTCCAAGAAATGATGAATATGCAACTATGAGATGATATTGAGAATTACTGAATATATATGTAGAACGGAACTATATGTTAATGTTTTTGTTTGTTATTAATTTTTTATTAATAAATAAATTTTTTAAAAATTAGGCCATACTATGCAATAGTTTTCCCATATACCCCCCATTACTGACTCTTTGTACAAGATTCACACCATTGAAGTAGTTCATGCAAAAACTTATTTAGTGTTAATTAGTGAGATACATGGCTCTATACAGTCCCCTTCAATCATATGCACCTTCAATAAGGCAATATTACTTATAAATCCACCAATGAACTACCATCACTTCTACTCATTCCCATAAAGTTCAACCTCATTAGGTAACCCATTCACCTGTCTCTAGTGTCTATGTATTTCTATATTCTACATTAAAAGACTGAGTTTAGGGTGGGCCGTGATGGTTCAGCAGGCAGCGTTCTCGCCTGCCATACCAGAGACCTGGGTTCGATTCTGGTGCCTGCCCACACAGAAAAAAAAAGATTGAGTTTACCTTTACCAGGGTCATATTAGTGAAAACATACAGTATCTATCCTTTTGTGTCTGGCATATTTCACTCAGCATTATGTCAAGATTCATTCATGTTGTCACATGCTTCAGGACCTCATTTCATTTTACTGCTGCATAATATTCGATCGTATGTATACATCACAATGTATTTATCCACTTGTCTACTGATGGGCGCTTGAATTGTTCCATCTTTTGGCAATTGTGGATGATGCTGCTATGAACACTGGTGTACAAATGTTTGTTCATGCCACTGTTTCCAGCTCTTCTGGGTATAAGTCAAGTAGTGGTATTGTCAAGTCATAAGGCAACTCAATATTTAGTTTTCTGAGGAACCACTAAACTGAATTTCAGGGCAGCTATACCATTATACATTCCCATCACCAGTGAATAAGTGTTCCAATTTCTCCACATCCTCTCTAACATTTGTAGTCTCCTGTTTAACAGCAGCCATTCTTTTTTTTTTTTTTTAAACTTTTTTATTAATT
>PVIY010041725.1:0-21446 GCA_004026745.1 Myrmecophaga tridactyla | reverse complement strand
GAGGTGATCTGTCTCTTGAACTCCTGTCTCTGTCACGTGATGCTAAGTCTTGGTCTCTGAATCTTTCTTTTGAGGATCTCCTCTTGGATCGTTCTTTGCTCCCATCTCTAGAACTATGCCAACTTCTCCGGTGGCTGCGACTGCTAGAGCGGGACCTGTGATGATGACGTTTCTCACGACATTTGGCTCGAGTTCTTCTCTTCCCTGCCGTGACTTGGAGCCAGACCTCTGTCTGCGGTGCTCTCTGGACCTGGATCTTCTCAGCTTCTCCCTTGCTTCTCTCTCCCTTTCTTCTCTTCGTTTCAGACGTTCCTGGTTTCTTTTCTCCTGCTTCTCAGCTACAACTCTCTTAGTTCTTCAAGCTTCTCTCTTATTTCAATAAATCCCAGGTGCAGTTTACCCCCAAAATGATCAGCGAGTCATCTGTCATTATCATGGAGACCTAAATAGGCAGAGCAGACTTCACAGACTCGAAGTTTCTGCTGCTGGAAACTGAAGCGGGCATAGAATTCCGATACACTTCCTCTGCTTGTCTGTTCTTTGCCCTTGCTTTCTGTACTTCATCCATTACTTTCTGGGGTTCTTTCACATTCCCTTCAGTTCCTAATTGTTCCACCTTGGCTAACAATTTACCAATTTCTTCATTTAACTCATGAACACGCTCTGCCTTTGCTGCCACTTCGGCACTAATCTCTTCTTGAGTCTCTGCTAATCTTTTCTTAGCCACTTCTGTTCTGCGCTCACCATCTGTAATAAATGACTGCAGATAATCCATGGTATCAAGCTCAAAGAAAAAATCTTGTTCTTTGGATGCAATTCCATCATCTCTTAAAGCCAGGTCATGGACTTTCAGACATTCTCCCAGATCCATTCTCGTTCCAGAGAGGACATCATGGGGACAGCAGTTCAGAGGGTGACTCTTACATACTCTGTCATCACTGAATTTCCTAGGGGCATTTTCTTTATGCATCTCCAAAGGTCTCTGGCTGCTTGGGTTCTGTCTGTTCTGAGCTTTTTCCAAAATGGCTCCCTCTTAAAGAGCTCCAGTAAGCAACCCCACCTTGAATGGGGGAGACACATCTCCATGGAAACCACCTAATCAAAAGTTACTACCCACAATTGTCTGGGTCACATTTCCATACAACAATACAAAAGATCCCACCCAGCAATAGTGAATGAGGATTAAAGGACATGTCTTTTCTGGGGTGCATAATAGCTTCAAACCAGCACCCAAAGGAGGGAAACTGAGTTCTGGTGGCATCATCAGAGCCCTGTATCCCACTGTTCCTGAAGCTAGATCTGCAACTGGATATTTTCATTTTGTGGCCCAATGAATGAGCTTTTGGCCTAAGCTCGTTTGGGTGGAGTTTCCTATCACTTTCAAATCTTCACAGCTGTATGGTGAAACACACTGGGCACATGGTCTACTTGCTGTTTCACAGATGGGCAGAGCCCGGCCAGAGAACCTGTGTGACTTGCCCAAGGTCACACAGCAAGGCCATAGCGTGCCAAACTGGTGTTTGTTCACTGGCCTCATACAGGAGAAAACTTATTTTTATAATAAAACAAATACAGAAACATCATGGAGCAGAATGCCAAATTCACATGAACTTTCGAGATAAAATAGGAGATAAGAAATAGTTGGCTGTTGTAGTCACTGCTACAGGTGTTACAGGGGTTTGGGGTAGAGGGGGGACTCAAACCCAGGTTTTCTGACATCCGGTCCAGTGGGATTCTCCTGTACCCCAACCACATTCACCTTTGCGTGATCCTTGGGAGATTACCAAGTTCCCTCCCACCCATTCTCTCCTCCATACAGCAATCCTGAAGTCCAGCCTTGGATCCTTTTCTAGGAATCTAAGGTTTATTACAGTACTAGGAGTTAATTTTGAATGTCATCTCCAGTGGTGTCAAGATTAAAGAGTTCAGGAATGAGGCAAACCTAAATTCAAATCCCCACTCTGCTGCTTAGGAGCTGTGTGATCTTAGGCAAGTTGCTTTAACTCTCTGAACCTCAGCTTCCTCTTCTGAAAAATGAGACTGTCCTGCAGGATTTTTATGATGATCAGATTAGAGAACTGTAAATGCATCTGGCCCACATGTCGTGTTTGGTGAGTATCCGCTCCCTTCCTGTTTGGCCCCTGCTCTGACCGCATTTGGAACATGAAGTTATTGGAGAAGTGCAAACCACTATCTCAGAAGCAGAAAGTAATATACATTTCTGTCCTTCCCAGCTCCCCTGCCAGCGTTCTCTCCTTCACCCCATCGTGAGGGTTGCCAGATCCCAATCATGCGGCTCTGTCTTAGCACGTCTTCTGTATTAGCACATTCTCTGCTCTGACCACACTCAGCAAATCCTCTCCACAATGTTGTGACACAGACGGGGCATGTTTGTCCCTGTTTCACAGATGAGGAGACCCAGGCTTAGAGACATAAATTGACTCATCTAAGGTCATACAGCAAGCCACTACCTAGCCTGGAACAGGGTTTCTTTTACTTTTTTTTTCAACTTAAGATCATTCCATTCTACATATATAATCAGTAATTCACAGTATCATCACATACTTGTATATTCATCATCATGATCATTTCTTAGAACATTTGCATCAATTCAGAAAGAGAAATAAAAAGACAACAAAAAAAATTCATACATACCATACCCCCTGCCCCTCCCTTTCATTGATCACTAGCATTTCAATCTAAATTTATTTTAACATTTGTTCCTCCTATTATTTATTTTTATTCCATAGGTTTTACTCATCTGTTGATAAGGTAGATAAAAGGAGCATCAGACACAAGGTTTTCACAATCACACAGTCACGTTGCGAAAGCTTTATCATTATATAATCATCTTCAAGAAACATGGCTACTGGAACACAGCTCTACATTTTCAGGCAGTTCCCTCCAGCCTCTCCACTACATCTTGACTAACAAGGTGATATCTATTTAATGCATAAGAATAACCTCCAGGATAACCTCTCGACTCTGTTTGGAATCTCTCAGCCATTGACACTGTATTTTGTCTCATTTCGCTCTCCCGCCCCCTTTTTTTAAATTAATTTTAAATTTTTTTTTAAAAATATGACAAGAAAGAAACACAAACATTCTTAACATACTATCATTCCATTCTACATATATAATCACTAATTCACAATATCATCACATAGTTGCATATTCATCATCATGATCATGTCTTAGAACATTTGCATCAATTCAGAAAAAGAAATAAAAAGACAACCAAAAAAGAAATAAAATGAAAACAGAAAAAAAAAACTATACATACCATACCCCTTACCCCTCTCTTTCATTGATCACTGGCATTTCAAACTAAATTTATTTTAACATTTGTCCCCCTATTATTTATTTTTATTCCATAAGTTCTACTCATCTGTTAACAAGGTAGATAAAAGGAGCATCAGACACAAGTCTTTCACAATCACAGTCATTGTGAAAGCTTTATCATTATACAATCACATCAAGAAACACGGCTACTGGAACACAGCTCTACATTTTCAGGCAGTTCCCTCCAGTCTCTCCATTACATCTTGAATAACAAGGTGATATCTACTTAAGGCGTAAGAATAACCTCCAGGATAACCTCTTGACTCTTGGAATCTCTCAGCCATTGAAACTTTGTCTCATTTCATTCTTCCCCCTTTTGGTCGAGAAGATTTTCTCAATCCCTTGATGCTAAGTCTTAGTTCATTCTAGGGTTTTTCTCAATCCCTTGATACTGACTCTCAGCTCATTCTGGAATTTCTGTCCCACGTTGCCAGGAAGGTCCACACCCCTGGGAGTCATGTCCCACGTAGACAGGGGGAGGGTGGTGAGTTTGCTTGTGTGTTGGCTGGAGACAGAGGCCACATCTGAGCAACAAAAGAGGTTCTCTTGGGGGTGACTCTTAGGCCTAATTCTAAGCAGGCTTGACCTATCCTTTGAGGGGTTAAGTTTCAAATGAACAAACCCCAAGACTGGGGGCTCAGCCTATAGCTTTGGTTGTCCCCACTGCTTGTGAGAATATCAAGAATTCAACTTGGGGAAGTTGAATTTTCCCCCTTTCTCACCATTCCCTCAAGGGGACTTTGCAAATACTTTTTTATTCACTGTTCAAATCACTCTGGGATTTATCGGGGCATCACTCTGGACAAACCCACAAAATCTCATGTCCTACTCAAGGTTCCATGTACTTATGGTGCTCAATTACGCTTTCTACGTAAGTTAGATTAGGAAATGCACTAGTCAAAATATATATTTTGGGAACAGGGTTTCTTAACCATCTTACTGTTGATATTTGGGGCCAGGTAAACCTTTGTGGCAGGGCTGTCCTGGGCACTGTAGGATGTTTAGCAGCATCTCTGGCCTCCACCCATTAGATGTCAATGGTACTTCACCCCCCCCCACCAAGACAACCCAAAACATCTCCAGACATTGCCAGTGTCCCCTGGTTGACAAAATCAGTCCCAGTGAAAACCGGCCTAGAATGCTGCTTGTTCAGTACACCGATTTAATATTTTCTTTGAAAACACAACTCCAAGGACCTACAAACAATATTTTTCTTCCTCCCCAAACAAGCTAATATTTGAAAGCAGATAAAACCCATATTTCAAAATCCACTTTTGGCATCTTTTTGCAAAATATTTCCAGGGTGATGGATGGGAGAAGATGGAAAAAGCAACATCTGGACACAAACCCTTTTTTCCATTGCACTTTGAGAAAATCTCCACCTTGCATGTTTCTCGTGTATCTCTGGCTGATAAGCCTGTGCATAAAGCCAGGGCCTTAGCAAAGAGTCACATTTCCAGGACTCCACGGACACACCATGATCAGGGCCCTACTGCTGTCCGCATTGGTGGCTGGAGGTAAGCCCTGGCCCCAGAGGCACTGCTTTCTCGGTCCCCTGGTGGGGTGGGGTGGAACACCCACCCCCACCCCAGGACGGTACTCTGTGACATCTTGGGATCCTTCCAGAACAAGGATTTTTCTATTTGTGGTTGCGGATGCAGCAAGTGTGTGTTGCATTGTTTGGGTCACTGCTCCCTGGACTCACAGCTCTTTCTCTTTTACAGCTCTCAGCTGTGGGCTCCCCACTTACCTGCCCAAGCTGTCCAGGGTGGTTGGGGGTCAAGATGTGATACCTAACAGCTGGCCCTGGCAGGTGAGTCAACCACCCTCCACTTCTTCCCTCCCTGCCCTCACCCACCTCATACCACCCCACCCCTTGGCCCTCCAACCAACGGTTGAGGATTGGTTGGAGGGCCAAGAGATGAGGATTGGTGGGAACTCAGAGGGCAGGATGGGAAACTCTGCCAATAAAACACATTTCAAGGAGAGGTGCCTTCTCCAGCTGCCCAACCTCACTTCTCCAACTCGAGCTACCTCACCCCACCACCCATCTACACAGACTCATACAAATATTTTACTCTATTAACCAATCAGATGTTTACTTGCAAATGTCCTGCTAGCCTATGAACTTTTCCTCATCACCTATGCAATTGTTCTTTGCTTTGAGGAACCAGTCTGTGCTGTTTATGCAAATTAATCCTTATCTACAAGTAAGTCAGTGTTACCGATGAAAATAAATGTCTGCTTACCTTGAGATAATCATAGTGAGAACAAGACTGAAATGCTGGGTGGAGGACAGGCACAAATTCCTAGGATCTGTTAGTGGTAGGACTCTCAAGGAATTGTGTGAGGTTTACACTGACGAAATAAATACAAGAAACTCTCTCTTATCTGACATGATTGAGAATGAGCGATTGAAAAGTTGGTTAGAGAAAAATTGTTTCAAATCATACATATAAACTTTAAACATTTATTTTAATTAAGAACACATAAATATACATTCATTTACCAATCTCTGACGTTGAGCAGTACTTCGATACACTCACGAAGCAATCTAAGTGATGAGCTCCACCAGATTTTATGACTGTTTCTTCCAATCTTTCAGTTGTTTCGCAGATGCCTAATTCAATAGCAATTTTTTAAATCTCATTTAAAAAGGGACTCATATCCAGTCTCTTCCAAGCATTTAACTTAGTTTCCATATAAGTCACGACTTCACGACTCTCTTTTTGAGCTCCATATTCATTGGCTACATGTTTAATCAAATAATATAATTACAACACATGCACAAATGGCATAAACAAGTTTGGGGGTAAAAAAACAAAAAGCAACAGAACCAGGGTGAGTTTACAACGAAGTTGTGGGAGCACCTATCACCCCCTAACTGTGAGTGTTTGGGGCGTCCCGGGCAGCAGTCAGAATGTTTCACAGGAGTTAATGGGAAGCACCTGCTAATCTGGCCCCATAATTAAGAGAGCTCCGATCGCAGCATGTAAACTGATGTTTCACTATTTATATGTCTGACTTTGGGTATTTTGCTAGTTCTTTTGCTTTTCTCCCTAATATTTTTTTTCTCTGGGAAGCTGGAAGAGGGGATATATACCCCCCTCCCCCATAGCAGAGGACCCCCTTGTGCTGAGAACCAATCAATACTGCCTGCAAAAATATTTCTCATCCTCTGGACCAACTGATAGAACTTATACAAACGTGCCCTTGCTTTGGGAACCAATTACAGGAGTCTCAATACTTCCTGCTTCTGTTTCCCTGGGGAGGATTTTTTATTGGGGTGGGTGGGTAGGTCTAACAGGGCTGGGACTAGGGTACAGCAAGTGAGGCACTCACCTTGGGTGCAAAATTTAAAGGGGGACCACAGAACTCAGTAACTAAAATGCACAATTTTTTAGTGCGCCATTTTTTAAAAAAGCAAACAATGCAAAAACGAATCCATGATGAGCAAAATACCAAAATTTTGAGCAAAGACAGGATTAGCCTCACGCTCCAATATAATTAGCCCCAAACTCCCCAAGGGGGCTCTTCTAGCCTGCATCCTTCCCAAGACTGTGACCCTAGGTCAACACACCTAAACCAATCCACCACACCCTCAAAAATGAAGTGCTAGGTGCTTTTCAACTAAAATAGGCAGTGGTAAAGTTTACATACTCAGATTCTGGGGCCAACTCAACCACTTACTAGACCTGCAGCAATTCAAGTTCCCTTTGTCATGAGTGATATTAAAAATATCTAACAGTCCTATGGCACGGACTCCATTGTACAGGTGCAGATCAGCTGCCTCTGTTTTCTCATCTGTGAAATGGGAATAAGATTGCCCACCTCATTTTGCTGATTGCTATGATCATAAAATGAACTAATTCACATCCCAAGCTCAGAACGGTGCCTGGCAGATGGTAAGTGTTGACATTTAAAGTGTGAACTATTGTGCTTTTTAAGCCTCCAGAGAGCTCTGCACAGTAGGTATTTTTATCCCCATTTTACAGATGAGGTAACTGGGGCTTAGAAAAGTTACATAATTGCCCAAAGTCACCCAGTTAGCCAGAGGGAAAGTGGGCATCCAAGTGTGGTTTGACTCTTTTGGCCACACTTTGCTGCCTGCAAATCGACAAAACCTCCCATCTGAGGGATGGTTTCAGGCTATTTTTAGAATTTTGAGGAATCATCTCTTTCTCATTTTGTCTAACTTTAACCATTTTTTAAAAAGCCAGTTCATGTAAGACCCCTTTAATATTAAGCAAACAAGGAAATGCCAAGTGGCCAATCAGAGAGGACATTCGGGGAAAGCAGGCAGCTGCGACAAAGAGCTAATCAGCCCCCATGGGTAGGTGCTGGCAGCTGCTCCTCTCTGCTTCGCCCCGACGGGAGGAGGAAAAAGGAAGGGGAAGGGCTTGTGACAGCTTCATTAGGGACTGAGACAGTACCAGATACAACCGCCTGAAAATTCCATCCCACATCTATGAAACTATCAAATCTAAACAGAAACAACTTTTGTATTTAAAAACAAAAATCTTGAAGCGCTATGAGGGATATGATACACTAATGCATTCTCATCTTCGTACAAATGGGTTCAGACTTCTAGGAGAAACTAGAGGAAACAGGTGGTAAAATCTATAGGAGAGACAGACCAGTCCCTTCCCTTGGTGAGCCCACGTTCATTCATTCGTTTATTCATTCACTTGTTCAATCAATAAGTATTTATTAAAGACCCTCTCTGTGCCAGGCCTGAAACACAGCAGTAAAAAAAGATAATAATAATTTGTAGAATTTATATTAAAATGAGGGAGTAAGACAATAAACAATTAAATGGCTACATTCCCATAACACTTCAGTTGGTAATAGATACTGTGATGAAGAGTACCGCAGGACCAGACAAGGTTAATGCAAGAGATGTGCATGTCTGTGTGTGTGCACATGGGTGCAGGAGTGTGCGTGTGCATGCACATGTGTGTGGGTGGGTGTGCCTGCATGTGTGCACACTCTTATTTAGATAGTGTGGTCAGAGAAGGCTTCCTGGAGAAGGTAACCTTAAACAGAGACCTGTAGGAAGAAAAGGAATGAGCTATGCTAATACCTGAGAGAAGACGATTCCAGGCAGGAGGAATAGCATGTGCAAAGGCCCTGAGGCAGAAGTGAGCTTCATGCAGTCGCAGAATTGCATGGAGGCCAATGAGCAAAGGGGAGTGAAAGCTGGTGAGGTCAGACCATCAGACAAATAGTGGGTGTTACACCATGAGAGATGGGGAACCGCTGCAGAGTCTAAGCAGAGAAGAGAAAAAGGACCATTTCAGGCCACTGTGTTGAGAAAATGTGGGTCAGGGCGAGGGTGGGAGTGTGTGCTGGTTTGAAAGTATTATGTACCCCAGAAAAGCCATGTTTTAATCCTGATTCAGTACTGTAGGGCCGAAACTTATGATTAGATTATCTCCACAGAGATGGGACATGCCCGATTGTGGGTGTGGCCTTTTAATTAGATGAAATGTGGCTCCACCATTCAAGGTGGGGCTTGATTAGTTTTCTGGAGTCCTTTAAAAGAGAGAACCTTTGGAGAGAACTCAGAGCAAAGCCAAGGTAGACATTTGGAGATCGAGGCAGAAATAGTGTTTGGGTGCTAAGCAAAGACACAGAAATAGCCAGAACCTGAAGAGAAGAAATCTTGGACCCCAGCAGATGCTAAGAGATGAAACCCAGAGTTGTGTCCCGGAGCAACTAAATGAAGGCCCACAGACGCTTAGAGAGGAAACCTCTGGTGTCAGAAGCTGGAAGCAACAAATCCGGAACAAGGACCAGCAGACACCAGCCACTTGCCTTCCCTTGTATCTTTCTCTGGATGCCTTAGTTAGGACATATTTATGGCCTCAGAATGTAAACATGTAACTTATTAAATTCCTTTTGTTTATTTTGTTCTGGGAGCATTAGCAAATGCTAATACAGAGTGGGAAGAACAGATAGGAAGCTAAAGTAATAATCCAGGTGAGAGACGAAGCTGGTCGGGACTAAGCATCAAGGAAGTTAAGAAGGGAAAGAATTCTCTGCATGGCCTGAAAGTGGAGCTAATGGGATTTGCTGATGGAGCCGGATGAGAGCTCTGAAAGGGAAGGCAGGTAGGACTCCAAGGTTTTTGACCTGCGCAGCTGATACAATGGTGAAGTAGGGAAATGGGGTAAAATGGGGAAAGATGGAGAAAGAGCAGGTTCGGGGTGGGGGATATCAAGACACTGGTTTTAGACATATTAAATTTGAGAACCAAGAACTAAGGAGATAGCTCCCAAGACAGGGAAAAGCCCAACAAATCAAACTGCAGAAATATGTTCAAACAGTTATTTTTCCATTGTTTTTATACAAAATTTTGACATTTTGCTCATCATGCATTTTTATGTGAATTTTGATTTTTTTTAATATTGCATTAAAATGCTATTTATTTTGATTACCTTAAATTTTGCACCCGAGGCGATTGCCTCACTCACCTTACCCTAGCTTAGCTTTGCTCTCAGGAATGCTGAAGAGCGAGACAGAGGCCTGGCTCTCTCAGCCACCGCAGCTCCCGTGCTTCTCCCCAGGTCTCCCTGCAGTACAGCTCTAGTGGCCAGTGGCACCACACCTGCGGAGGGTCCCTGGTGGCCCAAAACTGGGTCCTGACTGCGGCCCACTGCATCAGGTAACCGCCATACCCCAGTAACGCTGCCTGCTCACCCCACCAGCCGTGGCTCACCTCCGAGAATTGGAACCCAAATGGCCTGAACTGCTCTATCTAAAGGAGCCTTGCAAATAACCACTCGCCCAGCTGAGAAACAAGCTTCAATCCATCTATATCTAGTCGTTGGTCAATATGACATGGATTGAGTGTCCTGCCCTCTTGGGGGTACTAAATGTGGCCTCTGGATCTTGAATCAGATTCCCCGGAGCAACTTTGCAAGCCTGAATAGTATCACCCATAAGAGGGGGGGGGTCATAGAATTTAGTGTGAATTAAACGTGATGATGCATGTAAAGGCTCTAGCACTTAATAAGCGCTCGATAATAGTTAACTGTCACCATTCTACAGGCCACCAGGGAAAGAAAAACTCTAGAACATTGTTCACTTGTCCTCTTCCCTCCCTATATGACCTCTGCTTATACCGCATTGGCTGGAGTTCTCGGAGGTTTGGTTGGGTTGGGGTTACTCTCTCATCGTTGGGGGTGGCCCCTTCTCCCCCTCTAATTTATAATATTCGTGAGGTGGTGGGAAAAATAATGGAGACCTGGGAGGCAAAGAATCCTGGCTTCTAGTTCTGTGTTCTCACCAGCCATGGGACTCTGGCCTAGTTATTCCTCCAGGGCCTCTGTTTCCCCGCTGAAAATGAGGGAAGGGATATTAAACCGAAAAATTAGCTGGGATTCCTTGAGGCAAATTATTGCTATTTTCTCTGTGAACATCTTATTCTCCCCATAATAAGATGGAGTTTATATTATTATAGTTTTTACATTCTAATATAGTTTATTGCTATTATATTATAGTTATAATTATTATGTAGCTATAGTTATTAGGTTATGCAGTTTATCTAATATTTTAACTGATTACCCATGGGGGAACAGTATCCCGTGCCCCAACTAGTGGCTGCCACAGTATTGCCTGCCTGGGCGCACCCCAGAGTTATCCAAAGGAGGCCACTATAGCGTCTGGAGATGATGCATTGGGGTGTCCCTGCCTGTGGGGGCTCAGAGTGGGGAAAGGCCAGCCGGGAGCTGACCCTCCCCACTCGGGGCTGCTTCCTCCCAGCTCCTCCAGGACCTACCGTGTGGTGCTGGGCCGACACAGCCTCTCCACGCAGGAGCCCGGCTCGCTGGCCGTCGCGGTCTCCAAGCTCGTGGTGCACAAGGACTGGAACTCCAGCCAGCTCTCCAAAGGGTACCTTCTGCCGAGCGTCGGGTGTGCTTAGGGGTGGGCTGGGGAGGGGTGCGGGGGGCTCCAGAAGGCAGTGAGCTCCACCACACTACCTCTTCTGCTCCTTCTGTGGGGAGGGGAGAAGGAGAAAGAGAGCTTGGACCCCTCCGAGGTGGAGCCCAGCCCGCGGATGCCTGGGGTGGGATCGGACTGGATACTGGGCACTGGACCCACAGAGGTACAGGAGTGCAGTCTCTGGAGCCTGATTGCCTAGATCTAAATATTGGCTGTGTGACCTTGTGCAAGTTACTTAACTTCTCTGTGCTTCAGTTTCCTCTTCTGTAAAATGAGAATAATAACATGGCCTACTTCTAGGACTATTGTGAGGATTAAATGAGATAACAAAAAATATGATAATGATAATTTTTTTTGAAAGGGCCAGGCACGTAATAGGAGCCATATGTCCATATGTGTGAGTTATTATCATATCATCATCATTATCGTCAGTGCGATAAAGAGGTGTAAGTGCCAGAATACATATCTGAACAAATGAGGGAGTGGCCCTAGCGTGCTCTAGTCTCCCTGTAGGGGCAGGGGCAGGGAGGAAGTGAGAGGGGAGGGTCCTCTCCACCCCGGAATTCTGGCAGAAGAGCCGCTCGCTCCTGCTGGGGCCCACTCCTAGGGTACAGGCCTGCTCACGGCACGTGGCACAGGCACTAGAGGTGAAAGTTCTCACATCTGTCTCCCCTTCTAGGCAGAATTGCAAGAGCAATTCGGCCTCTGCCCCTGGGTGTGGGCACATGTGGTCCGGGACGGTTTGCTGAACCTTTGGACTCTTTCATGATCACTAACCCTGAGATTCAGGTGGCATTAAACAATACAACATTCAAGAGCCACAGACTCATTCACACCTTCATTCAACAAATATTTGCTGAGCACCTACTATATTCCAGGCTCTGTTCCAGGGTGTAGGGAAACAGCAGAAAACAAGACACGCGAGGCCGTCACCCCTGTGGAGTTTAGATGGACCCCTACATTTAAGCAGCTGCCGGAGCTCGGGGACCCCCCCCCCTTTCTCATCCCACAAGCAATAGGCACTCCAGTGACCTGATGGCATCTGTGCCCAGGACAGGCTGGAATGTTGGGGATCTCCAGACTTCTAGAAACTCTCTGCCATCCGGATGCCTTCCCAGTAGGTTTTCTGCCAACCACAGGACTTCGCTTTCATAATCACACCAACGCTTTCTGCTTTCCTTGTGTCAGGCACTGTGCTAAGTGTTTCCTGTGTTTTATTTACTCCTCATGACAGCCTTAGGCTGGAGGCACTGTTATCCTCGTTTTACAGGTAAGGAAACCGTGACTTAGAGAAGTTAAGGAGCTTGTCCAAGGTTCTAGAGTGAAAAAAGTGGCATTAAATGGAGAATGATGGAGGCAGCAGAGAGCCTGGTCATAGCAGGCCTTCACCGTACATTATCATAGCTGTCATTGTTGTCATTGTCATCTCTCCTCCACAGATAGAAAGTCACCTTCCCTTTCCCTGCTTCCCCTCCCCTCCCCAGTACCCAGAGTCACCCCTCCTCCTCTCCTCTCCAATCCACAAGAGTGGGTCTGCGGTTCCAGAAGGGCCTTTCTGCCGGCCACACTTCAGATTTGCATGACTCAGCCGTGCATATGCCACTCTTGAATGGCCGCCCAGGAGCTCGCGCTGCCAGATCTGCCAGCAGACGCGTCGTCACAGCCCGATGGAGAGAGGAGGATGCCATGGGGCCGGAACACGCGGGGTTCTTGCATTCAGTCGGCAAACAAGCCTCGGGGCCTGCTGTCCAGCGCCGACGGCGGCCCACACAGGAGGCCGAGTGGTGCACGAGTCCTGCGCGGCGCCTGCTTTCCCGGGGCCTCTGGACTAGACGAGACGCACAATCAAGGCGCTGGGAAGCTGTGAAACAGCCACAGGCCGTGTGGAGGAAGGCCCTGAGGGACGGGGGGCGATATGGGTGGGCCAAGAGCTAGAGAAGGGGCTTTTCCAGCTGGGAGAACTTCCAGGAAAAGGGCCCCGATGCAGAATGGGCAGAGGCAGGCTGGGGCAGGGACCAGAGCTGCCCAGCTGTGGTGGAGGATGTAAGTGGAGAAGTTAGGGGCGAGATGGCGGGGATGGTGCCTTGGAACTGGGAAGGCCGTGGGCCGTTTAACTCTGTCCTGTCAACGGGAGTCTCTGTTCCAATTGTCCATGGCTCCATAACAACTCACCCAAAAGTGCAACGGCTTAAAGCACAAAAATCATCTGTCATTATCTCTCAGGGTTCTGAGTGGGCTCAGCTGGGTGGTTCTCACTGTGGGGTGTGGGGAGTGGGGTAGGGGGGTGGGTGTGCTCTCATGACGTTGCCTTCAGATTCCATCATCTTCCACACTCACATATCAGGGGGTCAAGGCTGGCTGTCTGCTGGGACTATTTCCAGACCAGCCACATGGCGTTTTCCCATGGGGCTGGCATCTTCACACACGAAGGCTGGGCTTCCAGAGCAAGAATCCCGGGAAGAAGAGGCATAAGCTGTCTCCGCTTGGGAGCCAGTCTCAGAGGTCACATGGCATCACCTCCGCCTTCATCAGAGGCCTCCCAGAGTCCCGGGAAAGGGCCCTGGCAGAGTGCCAACCATGTAAGAAGAGCGTACTGGATGGGAGAGCTTGTACCACCTCGGAAAATACAATCTGCCACAATCCCTGAATTGTGATTTTCTGAGCAAAAGTGCAAGACAAAGGGATGAATCTGGCGGCAAAGTACAAGGAGAAAGGGAGAGAAGAATGACTGAAGGCAAAAAGACCTTTTGATGTGAGCACCTCCTGCCATTTTTCCAAACCCGAGTACGTGGCCAGGACAGACATCATCAAGCAATCGTGGATTCTCGCTGAACCTGGACAGAGCCTCAGAATCCTTGTCAAACAGCCCTGACTAATCCATCAGTGCGGACACTGCGAGACAAAACCTACCTGCCATCCCTGCTGTAAACATTCCCCTAAAAGGGCTTAGGGCAACGAAGGGCTCCAAGCTCTCCCAGAGATCACATGCAATCTTGTGGTTTTAACCACAGTGCCTTCCCCATCCCTGTTTGCCACCACAGAAAGAAGACTCACAATCAGGCTCCACTATAGAAGGGGTTCAGTGGTGCAGAAATAAAACGGGGACAGGAAGAGCCAACCCTCTCTTTCTGCTCTGCCTCTTTCCCCACCCAGGAATGACATTGCCCTGCTCAAGCTGGCCAGCCCCGTCTCCCTGACAGACAAGATCCAGCTGGGCTGCCTCCCACCTGCCGGCAGCATCCTCCCCAACAACTACCCCTGCTACGTCACTGGCTGGGGGCGGCTGCAGAGTAAGTGGGAACTGGGCACCCCAAGGCTTGGGTGGGAGGGGAGGCAATGTCCCCACTGCCCGGCCAGGGGCCCTCTCCCCACTCATCGTCCCCGGGTGTATGGAAGTAATGGCAGCTGCTTTGGAGGGGCAGGATGTAGAATAGACTGGATAAGAGGTGAGACCTCCCGGGTTCAAATTCCAGCTCTGCCCTAGTAGCTGTGGGACTTTGGGCTCATTACTCAGCCTCTCTGTGCTATGGTTTCCTCATCAGTAAATGGGGGCCATAATAGCAGCTGCATCATAGGGGATTAGGGAGGAGTAGAGGAGACGGTCATGGAAACACCCAGACTGGTGTCTGGCACATTGTTGGGGCTGTGTGTTGACTGTCATCTCTGTTGCTATGATGGAATGAGGGTTAGAGAGACTACGTGACATCAGGTGACACTGGGAGAAGGAGTCCTGTGTCCCAGCCAAGACCAGTGGCCAGAACAACATCCAGCCCATGACCTCCACGGAGGTCCCAAACCCTCCTCAGACTTTCCAGTCCCCACCTCAACTTATCTGTCCCGTGTGCCACCTGGTCTCACCCTTCTCCTGGCTGGGTGGAAGTGTCCTTTGACATGAACCCCACTGGTTAGAAATCCAATGACCCGGGACACCAAGAAGAAACAGAGGACTTGCCTTTCCCTTGCAGAATCACCACAGTTGACAGATCCTAGGGAGTTTCATTCTTTTCATGACATAAACTATAAGTGACATATTTGTTGCAAGATACAGCAACATGCATACACCGAAATAATATCACCTTCTCGACTGGCTTACCTGCAAGCGCAAGGGCACGTGAAAACTCGGCAGAAATGATGAGAGAGGCATTGCATGCTTATCAAGATACAGGTTCTCCCACTCTGTGTGTTGAGGCGGAGAGCCCCGGGGCAGAATATATTTCTGGGGATGGAGGGGATGGAAGAGGGTCCAGAAAGAGCAGGGCTAGGCCGAAAGTTCCGCAGGTGTCCACTCCCTCCTATTTTTCTCAGGAGACCCTTTGTCCCTGTGACGCCTTCTCTGCTCTCCTGCAGCCAACGGGGCCCTCCCTGACATCCTGCAGCAGGGCCTCCTGCCCGTCGTGGACTACGCCACGTGCTCCAGCCCCGGCTGGTGGGGCAGCACTGTGAAGACCAACATGGTCTGCGCTGGGGGCGACGGCGTGATCTCCAGCTGCAACGTGAGTGCAGGAGGCCTGGGGCCCCTCCTCCGCCGGGAGAGGCGCTGGGGTGGGGGCGGCTGTCCGGGTCATGGCGGCCGTCCTCCCGCCCCCCGGGAGAAGCCCGTGGGAACTGCTGCGGACACTGGAGAAACAGGCCTTT
This sequence comes from Myrmecophaga tridactyla, assembly GCA_004026745.1. Lineage (NCBI taxonomy): Eukaryota > Metazoa > Chordata > Mammalia > Pilosa > Myrmecophagidae > Myrmecophaga > Myrmecophaga tridactyla. Next base: position 5,522 of record PVIY010041725.1, on the reverse strand, counting down.
GTCCTGGCTCTCTCCAGAGAAGACATGCTGAGAGACTCTTTGGAGCATCCTTTCTTGGGTTGCCTTGAGTTCTCTCTTTCCTGCCATCCCTCTTTTTGAAAAAAAGGAGATATTGTCACGCACCATACGTTCCATCCAAAGTGTGCAATCAGAATGTCAGCACATAGTTGTGTGTTCACCACCATGATCATTTTTAGAACATGTGCATCCCTCCAGAAAAAGAAAGAAGAAAAAAAATACATCCCATAGTCCTTATCCCTCCCTCTCATTGACCACTAGTATTGCCATCTACCCAGTTTTTTTACCCCTTATCTGCCCCCCCATTATTTATTTTTGTCCTTATTTTTTTTACTCATCTGTCCATGCTCTGGATAAAAGGAACGTCAGCCACAGGGTTTTCACAATCAATGGTCACATATATATATATATACATATATATATATATATATATATTTTTTTTTTTTGTGAGGGGTGCATGGTCTGTGAATGGAACCCAGGGCTCCGGCATGGAAAGTGAGCACTCTACCACTGAACCGCCCTTGTGCCCTAATCAACAGTTACACCGTAAAAGCTGTATAGTTACACAATCGTCTTCAAGAATCAACCTGCCATCCCTCTTATGCTTTCCTCTGTATTAGGAAGAGAGCTTAGGGGAGCATATTCCCTGGGCCAGGGCTTACTGAGATGATTTCTAGTTTATCTGTAAAATTAATCCTATTTCTGGCCCAATGGGTCCCCCTCAAGCCACTGCCACAGAAGTGTCTTAGCCAGATGGAACTGCTGTCTGGGAGACTTTGCGGCTAAGGAGTGGGGGGAAACGAGCCCCGTCACCCACAGTGGGGGCTTCCACACGCCCTTCAGCTCAAGCTTCGCCCTCTTAGCCCCGGGGAGGAACCACTGGGAGGTGATAAGAGTCTCTTCCCCGTGGGATTAGGTCTCAGCTCCTTCACCTTCACCTGTACACCCTCAGGTGGGTCACTTAACCTCCCAGGGCTTCGGCTTTCCCTCTTTAGGGAAGTGGGGATACTAACAACAGTCACCTCCTAGGGCTTTGTGGGGATTAAATGAGCTAAGGCGTATAAAGTGCTTAGCTCAGTTCCAGGCACCTGGAGAGACTCGATAAATGTCAGCTCCTGTCGGCGTCATGGCGCCACCTTGACCCGGGGCCTGGGGGTCACGCTGCCCCTCGGTGGAACGGGTCAAATGCATTGAGAACATGGGCTCTAGCATGCAGCCCCCTCCCCTCCCCTCCCCCCCCCCAAGCCGCTTCCTGACAGGCCTCTGGCCTTCCTCAGGGGGACTCCGGCGGGCCCCTGAACTGCCAGGCGGCCAACGGCCAGTGGGAAGTGCATGGCGTGGTCAGCTTCGGGTCCTCCCTGGGCTGCAACTACTACCACAAGCCGTCCGTCTTCACGCGCGTCTCCAACTACATCGACTGGATCAACTCGGTAAGAACCCGGCACACCCCGAGCTCTGTGGGCCCAGCCCTGCTGGCCGGGCCCGAGGGCAGTGCCCCCCAGGGGTCTGAGCAGCCCGTCCCGCTTCCTGAGAGCCAGGCAGGGGCCCCCGTGAGGAGGCTGCAGAACCTGACCAACTAATGCAGGGTCCCCCTCGGCCCCCCAAATCTCTGTGTGTGTAAAGTCAAGTGAAAAGGAACACAGAGGTTGGTCTTGCCCAAAGGGATTGAAAGCAGAGGATTCTACTTGAGGCATGAAGACCCGGTTTCTTAGGATCCGTGGGGCATTTTATTTTTGCTTGTCTGTGTACAGGCTCAGATACCATCCTCCCATGCTATAAAGTCATATTGTTCTAGTTTGCTAGCTGCCGGAATGCAATATACCAGAAACGGAATGGCTTTTAAAAAGGAGAATTTAATAAGTTGCTAGTTTAGTTATAAGGCCATGAAAATATCACAATTACAACAAGTCTATAGAAATGTCCAATCCAAGGCATCCAGGGAAAGATACCTCGGTTCAAGAAGGCTGATGAAGTTCAGGGTTTCTCTCTCAAGTAGAAGGGCACATGGTGAACACAGTCAGGGTTTCTCTCATCTGGAAAGGCAGGTAGAGAACACGGCGTCATCTGCTACTTTCTCTCCTGGCTTCCTGTTTCATGAAGCTCCCCGGGAGGCATTTTCCTTCTTCACCTCCAAACGTTGCTGGGTGGTGGACTCTCTGCTTCTCGTGGCTATGTCGTTCTGCTCTCTCAGAATCTCCCGCCTTCTCCAAAATGTTTCCTCTTTTATAGAATTCCAGTAAACTAATCAAGACCCACCCAAATGGGTGGAGACACATCTCCATCTAATCCAGTTTAACAACCGCTCTTGATTAAATCACATCTCCAGGGAGATGATCTGATTACAGTTTCAAACATACAATACTGAATAGGGATTAGAAGAAACGGCTGCCTTTACAAAATGGGACTAGAATTAAACATGGCTTTTCTAGGGTACTCACAGCATTTCAAACTGGCACACATATTTACCTGCAAAGACTAAAGCTTGATAGTTCTAGATCCCCCACAGCCTTAATTATTGGAAAGGAGCCTGCCTGAAGGGTGCATGCAGCTGTCCTGTACAGTGATCAACTACCCAAGTTTGCCCGGGACTTGAGAGGTTTCCGGGAATGTGGGACTTCCCGTTTTAGTACAAGGACAGTCCCAGGCAAACCAGGCTGGGTTGGCCCCTCTGCTATTCTGAGCATGTCCCCAGGGAGCCGTCTCCTGTGACCTCAAAACTAGTCCCTCCTGAGTTTCCATACCAGCTCAATTTCTCTTTTTTCCTAAACAACGAACACATATTGGTCTATAATAGTAGCCATAAAAATTGTTTATTTAAAAAAAAATAACTTGACACCAGTATTGGAGTGTCATGGATACACAGAGCAGTAAGTGGAGGCAGCCACTATGGGAAGAGTTGTCGCGAGAAACAGGTACCTGAGGGAGGGGGTGAGACTTTGCTGTCAGGTGATGGGTAGTGGGGGGGGGAGAGCAGGACACTCTGCCAACTGGGGGTGCTTTTTAAACCATCTCCTTCTAGCATTGCCACTGCCTCGGTTTACACTTCTGTACAATGGGCCTTGAACAAGACCTGAGCTGCTCACTGTTCTTAGGAGGCAGAGCACGCAGGAGTTGTGTCTGTGGCAGAACCCCAAAGGAAGGGAAAGTTGGCATCTGATTTCGTTATTTCATTTTAAGTTTAATTTGCAGAGAGCTGCTAAGTTGAATTAAACTGACACTCCATTATAAAATCAAATAGGAAACCACAGCCATGAGCATGTGGTCACAGGACCAAAAGTACACTGTCAAAATAAGCAGGTGGGCTGCTTCCAAGCTCTGCCATTAATACTTGCCGACTCCTTGTTCATTTGTCTGCTGCTGGCATTTCTTTGCAAACAAATGGTCAGAGGCAGCAGAGAATCAAGAAAAACTAGTCAGGGGGTAAAAATGTAAGAATGGGAAGAGAGTGGCTGTCCATTTGCATTTCTTTGGCAAACTAGGGGAAAAGCTGATTCTATGTTAACAAAGATAAGTCCAAGTCCAGATTTGAGGTGCCAGCGGCATTTCAAAGGAGCCTGGCCTAGGACCTACTCTATGGAATTAGGGGACTTTTCCCAGCCAAATCCTGGGCTCCTTTTCTAGCCTCAGCTGCTGGGCGGGTCACCGTGCAGCTGGTCCTGCCAACAGAGCTTAGGGGCCCAGAGCAGAGCTCAGGGACAGTTGTCCCGGCTCATTGACTCTGGCATCAGCTGTTCCCAGTCACAGACACAAGCAGGCCAGAGCTAAAAGCAATGGGGATCAGTGGGGAAGGCAAGACTTGTGAGGCAGCTGGGCAGAGGCCCCACATTCAGCCAAGGCGGGAGCAGATGCCCAGGAACAGCTTCCAGGAGTGGGAGAGCAAGCCCCCAGCTGTCCTTTGGTGGCCCCCCCTCCCTGGCAGCTGCAGAGGGGCTGAGAAGGGCCTTACAGTGGTCCTAGTCCAGAGGCCACAGTGAAGTCAGACACAGCTGCAACCCTAGGGATGCGTGGGAGTTCCTGCCCCACCAAACCCAGACAGGTGACCAGCCAAGGTCAGGAAGCTGCTAGCGAGAAGCACAAGCAGGGAAGTGGCAGGAAGAGACCAGGGACCAAGGGTCTTCAATCTTTCAACAAACGCTTACTGAATGACAGCAGTAAGCGAATCTTCAGCGTTTACTGGCTTTATTTTTCTACAAAGTAATACTACTCTCATAAAAATATTAAAAGAATACAGGAGTATATCGAGTAAGGACTTAGTCTATACCTCCAATTCCACTCCCCAAAGGGAATCATAATTAAAAGCTTTGTGTGTGGTCTTCTGGATTTTATTTATGTGCATATATGTGTGTGTGTGTGTGTGTACACATACACAGTGTCTACTGACAAAAATAAGATTTTACTCTTCATACTGTCTTGCAACATGATTTTTCACTTAAAGCTCTGACACCTTTTGCACGTCAGTACATACATCCATGCCATTCTCTTGAGCGGCTACATAGTATTCCATAGTATGAATGTGATGAATGAAGCTCTAAGCTGTTTTCTATTTTTCACGTTTACATTGCTGCAATGAACAGCCTTACACAGATATCCCTGCACATTGGTCTGAGTATTTGTGCTAAAGAGAATCCTAAAGCAGCATCACTGGGTCACAGGGTTGGCATATTAAAAATGTGGACACTGCTAAACAGCCTTGGAAAAGAGGTTGCAGCCCCACCCCCATCCCCACCCCCAGGACATAACAGGACCTCCCAGACAGCAGTGGGTGGTCACTCTTTCAAGGCCCTGACCCCTCTGAGAAATGAGTAAAGTCTAGGAACATGCCCATTCACACATCCTGCACATAACATGTAGAGGTTCACAGACCCCCTGAAACCCAAACAGGACTCCAGACTATGATTCCTGCTTTACAGAAGACCCAGCAGATCAGTGGAGAGCTGTGATAGCATCTTTTTCATTAGAGCTCCCCAGACAGGGGCTGCTTCGGTGTGGGCCATGCACAGCCTAGCCGGAGAAGAAAGGAAACTGCCAGGCACAGCTCTGCCCTGTTAGGCTCACCTGCATATTTCCTTGCCTGTGTCCTTCAGGTGATTGCAAATAACTAACCAAAAGAAGTTGCCGGAACTGTTCCAGACTTGGAAAGGTGGCAGAAGGAAAAAGTAAAATAAAGTGACAATTCCATGAGTCATATCGTTGTGAGTCTCATGAGCAAACCGTCCCAATGTCCAGGGGCCCTAAAGGCAAAAGGGAGGCAGGGTGAGGATGGCTTAAATGGCCGTGAGGATGGGTCCTGTCCTGGGGAAGCCCAGCATTTCACTGCTGCACAGCATAGCACGGCCACCCTTTCAGCGGAAGGCAGGCACCGGGAGGCATAGGCTGGGGCCCAAGCACCCGGGCTCTAACCGGGTCTCTCCACCGGTTAACTATGACCCCTCGCCAAGGGACCTAAACTCCCTGGGCACAGGTTCCCACTCCAGCCACCCTCCTGGGCTAGTGCGAGAATCAAA